>JAJPUD010003702.1:83472-232919 GCA_023553655.1 Myrmecobius fasciatus | reverse complement strand
ATTTAGATCTTATCTTGGTATGTGGTGTTAGATGTGGGTCAAGCCCTAATTTCTTCCACACTAGTTTCCAGTTTTCCCAGCAGTTTTTGTCAAATAGTGACAAAAGCTGGTGTCTTTGGGTTTATCAAAAACCAAATTGAATAGCTTTATTTTCAAAATACATGCAAAGGTAGTTTTCAACATTCATCCTTGCAAAACCTTTTATTCCAATTTTTTCTCCTTTCCTTCCCCCACCTCTGTCCTCTAGATAGTAAACAATCCAATATGCCACTTTTTTTTACTAGAACAACAATCTTCCTTATTCAGCCATTCCCCCAACTGATGGGCATCCATTTAGTTTCCAGTTCCTTGCCACTACAAAAAGGACTGCTACAAATATTTTTGCAGATGTGTTTTTTCTCCATTTTTATGACCTCTTTGGGATACAGACCCAGTAGTGCAAAGTCATTTTTATAATTTATAATGCTGTTATTGTATAAATTGTTCTCTAGTTTTGCCTACTTCTTTCTGCATCAGTTCATAGAGGTCTTCCGAATTTCCTTTAAAACTGTCCATGTATTTCATGATTTCTCATGACATTACAATCATTTATCTTAATTTATTAATTCCCCAACCAAAGGCCAGCCCTTTACTTTCCAATTTGAGGCTACTACAAAAAAAATAGATTTTATCTAGGGGAGGGGTGGGGAGTTGGGGGGAAAAATTTGTAACGGAATGCTATGTAAGGGTTATTGTTGAAGAATTACCCACACATATGTTATGCAAATAAAATAAAATTAAAAAAAATAGATTTTATAAATATTTTCATACACATAGATTCTTTTTCATTCTTTGATCTCTTTGGAGTATATAGACCCAATAGTGGCATAGTTAGATCAAAGGATATGAGTAACTTTTTGAGCATAGTTGCATATCTCCTTCCAGAATGTCAAGACTGATTCAAAGTTCCATCACAAGGGCACTAATGTGCTTCTTTTCTTACAATGCTACCAGCATTGGCCATTTTGTTCTTTTGCTATCTTTGTCGGTTTGATAGGAAACGTCAAATTTGCTTTAATTTACATTTTTCTAATTACTAGCAATTTAACATTCTTTTATGTGGTTGTTAGCTTTGATTTCTTCCTTCAAGAACTAATTATTCATATCCTTGAATTATTTCTTTGTTGGAGAATGGTTCTTAGTTTAAAAAAAATTACATCAGTTATAAACATATAAAACCTTTATCAGAGAAACTTGTTGCAATTTTTTCCTATTTACCTGTGTCTCTTCTAATTTTAGCTATATAGGATCTGTCTATGAAAAATTTTTAAAAATTTTACATTATCTGGAGAGCAATTTGGAGCTATGCCCAAAAAGTTATCAAACTGTGCATACCTTTTGACCCAGCAGTGTTTTTATTGGGCCTATATCCTAAAGAGATCTTAAAGGAAGGAAAGGGCCCCACATGTGCAAGAATGTTTGTGGCAGCCTTTTTTGTAGTGGCTAGAAACTGGAAACTGAGTGTATACCCATCAACTGGAGAATGGCTGAACAAATTATGGTATATGAATGTTATGGAATATTATTGTTCTGTAAGAAACGACCAGCAGGATGATTTCAGAGAGACCTGGAGAGACTTGCATGAACTGATGCTGAGTGAAACGAGCAGAACCAGGAGATCATCATACACAGCAACAACAGTATTACATGATGATCAATTCTGATGGACATGGCTCTCTGCAACAAAGAATTGTCTCAAACCAGTTCCAATTGTTCAGTGAAGAAAGCCATATACACCCAGAAACAGGGATACGAAATGTGGACCACAACATAACATTTTCATGCTCTACATTGATGTTTGCTTGCATTGTGTTTCCTTTCTCTGATTTTTTTGTTCATGTAGATAAGATTGTTCTTGCACAGCAAGATAAGTGTGGAAATATATATATATATATATATATATATATATATATATTCGATTTGTCAAGTATTATAACATAATTAACATGTAGTGGACTTCCTGCCATCTAGGGGAGAGGAGGGGACTGGGGGTAAAATTTGTAACGGAAAGCTTTGTAAAGATCAATGCTAAGGAACTACCCATACATATGTTATGCAAATAAAAAGCTTTAATAAAAAAATAATTGCAGCAAAAAAGTATACATTATCATAATTTTCCAATTTTTTAATTCGATTCATTTTATTTTCAGTTCCAAATTTCCTACCTTTCTTCTCTTCCCACCCATTAAGAAGTAAAAAAAAAAAAAATAGAACAGATTACAAATATGCCTAGACATGTACAATAAATTTCCACATTAGCCATATTCCAAGAAAAAAGAAAGAAACAAAAGAAAATATGCTTTAGTCTTCACATTGAGTTCATCAGTTCTCTTTCTGGAGAGGAATAGCTTATTTCCTCTATTGTGGTTAGTCACTATGTTGATCACAGTAAGTATTTTGAAGTTAATTATTTTTACAAAATTACTATTACTATATTCTCTATCAATTCACATGTCTTCTCAGGTTTTTCTGAAGCCATATTATGCATTGTTTCCTTTTTTAAAACAGTATTTTACTTTTCAAAATACATATAAAGGTAGCTCTTAACATTCAGCATTAATTTTTGTAAAACTTAGTGCTCTAAATTTTTCTCCTTCTGTTCCTTACCTCTTTTCTCCCCAAGATAGCAAGCAATATAATATAGGTTAAATAGGTTAAATATGTGCAATTCTTTTAAATATATTTCAATATTTCTTGTGTGGTGGAAGAAAAATTAGACCAAAAGGGAGAAAACCACAAGAAAGAAAAAGTACAAAAAAAGCAAAAATAATATGTTTCAATCCATATTCAGTTTCCACAGTTTTTTCTCTGAATGTGGATGATATTTTCTTTTCTAAGTCTATTGGAATTGTTTTGAATCACCACATTGATGAGAAAAGCGAAGTCCATCACAGTTGATCATCACAGAATCTTGCGGTTATTTGTATAATTGTTCTTTGTTTCTTATAGCAGAATAGCATTCCATCACATTCATATACCATTACTTCTTCAGCCATTAATGGACCTCTTTAGTTTCCAATTATTTGCTACCATAGAAAGAGCTGCTATAAATATTTCTGTATATATGAACCCTTTTCTTTTTCCTTTGATCTCCTTGGGGCATAGAACTAGTAGCAGTATCACTGGGTCAAAGGAAAATAAGTTTAATTGCCTTTTGGTCATGGTTCCAAATTTATTTCCAGAATGGTTGGATTAGTTCATAGTTGCACTAACAGTGCATCAGTACATCTATTTTCACACATCACTACCAGCATTTATCATTTTTCTTTTTTCTTTTTTTTTTCCATCTTAGCCAACCTGATGGACATGAAGTGGTAGCTTAGAGTTGTTTTAATTTGAATTTCTCTAATTAGTGATTTAGAACATATTTTCATATGGCTATTGATAAGGTTGGATTTTGTCTTTGAAAACTACCTACTTATATCCTTTAATCATTTATGAATTGGGAAATGGCTCTTATTCTTGTAAATTGAACTTAGTTTACTATATATTTTAGAAATAACACCTTTATCAGAAAAACACTGCAAAGATGTTTTCCCCCAGTTTTCTACTTTTCTTCTAATTTTTTAATTTTTAATTTTGTATAATCAAAATTATCTATTTTACCTCTTATAAACTTTTCAATCTCATTTGTATAACATAATTACTATTTTTACCTTAACTCTGCCCCAATCTTTCTTTTGAGTTTCCCTGTTGTTGATTCAATCTTAAACATATAGTATACATTTCCATGTTTATATATATATATATATATATATATAATTTGTCCATGTTGAGTTACTTGAAAGTGATCTTTCATATTAACTCATATATTAAATTTTCTGTTAAGTTTGGGTTTAGTTGATAGAAAGTACTGAAAATGTGCAAGTTTGTTGAATATCCATTTTTTCTCATTCAAAATTATAGATAATTTTGCTGGATATGATATTTTTGGCTGTAGATCTAATTCTTTTGATTGTTGGTAGATATGATTCTAAGACCTGTGGTCTTTTATTGTGGTTGCTGAGAAGTCTTGTACAATTCTAATTATTGCTCCAGGGTATTTGAATTGCTTGGTTTTTGTTTCTTGAAAAATATTCTCTTTGATCTGGGGTTTTTGAAATTTGGCAATAATATTCCTGTGTATTTTCCACTAAGGATCTCTTTGGTGGATTTTTTCTGTTTTGACTTTCCCCTCATGTTCTATCACTTCGAGATAATTTTCTTGGATTATTCCCTGCATTGTTGTGTCAAGATTCTCTTTTCAGTCACAACTTTCTTGCAGCCCAATTATTTTTATACTTTCTCTTCTTGAACTCTTCTCCAGATCTGTCATTTTTTTAAATAAATTTTTTACAAAGTGTTTCACATTTTGTTCTATTTGCTCATTCTTTATAATCTGTTTTGTTATTTCTTGGTCTTTCATAGCTTCACTAGCTTCCCCTTGCCCAAATCTAATTTTTAAAGAATTGCTTTCATCTTTGAGACTCTGTACCTCCTTTTCTAGTTGATTGACTTTTTTTCATAATCTTTTTTTTCTTTTTAGTTTTTCCTCATTGTCTCTCCTTTGATTTAAAAAATTTTTTTTTGAGTTCTTCTATAATTGTCTCTGAGCAGGGAGCCATTTCAAGTTACTCTTTGGGTAGAAGCTTTTTTTTTTTTTTTTTTTTAAATTAAAGTGTCCTTTGAAGATGAATCCTGGTCTTATTCTTAAAATATGTTTTAATAGAACAGTTCTTTGCTGGGTTTTTTTTAAAATAAAAGGTATTTCTATGTATACATATATTCGATTTGCCAATATTTTAACATAATTAACATGTAGTGGATATCCTGCCATCTAGGGGAGGGGTGGGGAGTTGGGGGGAAAATTTGTAACGGAAAGCTATGTAAGGGTTATTGTTGAAGAATTACCCACACATATGTTATGCAAATAAAATAAAAATTTAAAAAAAAAATAAAAGGTATTTCTATAAATACTTCTAATTGTGGGATGGGGGTTGGTGCCTCAAGCTCCCCTTCATCTTCCATTCTTATCTGGAGCTCCAAACCAAGAGCTCCCCTTTCCTGTAAGTGCCCATAGCCAGCAGCATTCCTGCCTTACTGCTTCTGCACTCCCCATGTTCTGGCTCCTCTCCCAGGGCCGAATCTCAGCAGCATAGTCCAGCCTGGTGTTTCTAATCCACCAAGGTTCACCTCGTGTGTTTTTTTTTGTAAGCACAGTATTGCTGGATTTAATTTCTAATCCATTCTGATTGATATCTTCATTCATTATATGGGTGAGTTCATTACATTCACAATTATGATTGCACTTGTATATTTCTATTCTCTTCTCTTTTGCTTATTTTCCTCTTTTTACTTATATGACTTTTCTTGGCTTTTCCTATCAGAATTCAATTTGGTGCATTTTTTAGGTTATAGAAGAGGTGGGTTGGGAAAAGTAGGCAAAAATGCTGACTTTTACTACCTCTCTTTAACTTATCTTTCTGTCTTTTTTTTTGGTTATTAACTTTTTTTTCTTATTCAGCGATCAGAAAGATAATTTCTTCTCTAATTTGTTTATGAAGTTATTGAAGTCAATCATCTCTAATTTTTCTAAATTTCTATTCAAGTCTTTACTTTCTTTCTCACTTATCTTTGCCTAGATCTGACAGAGATGCATTAAAGTTCCCCACTACTATAGTCTTACTAATTTTCTCTATGAAATTTGATTATTTTTTCAGGTATTTAGACACTATGCTAGATACTAGATATGTATATATTAGATATAGTTTTATTTGTTATTTATGGTGCCTTTAAGCACAGTGTAATTTCTCTTGATTATCTCTTATAATCATACCTATATATAAGGTAGCCTCCTTATCTAAAATCATAATTACTACCTTTATTTTCTCTGACTTCAGTTGAAGCATGATAGATTTTTCTCATACTTCTCATTTTAACTCAGTGAATTTTTGTGTTTCAAGTATTTTTTAAAAATAAATAACATATGATCTGATTCTGTTTTCTATTTTCTTCCATTTTAAAGAAGAGTTTGTTGACCATTTGCATTCATGATTATGATTATTAATTGCTTGTTGCCCTCTTGTACTTTTTTCCTCTTTTAAATTCCATTCCTCTTTTTACAAATAAGAAAGTGGCAAAAGGGAGGGAATATGACCAACACAAGATCAATAAATAAAAAATCTTGTTTCTTCTCCCTTCAAGTTTTTCTCTTCCCTTTCTTCTGCCCCTGATCCCAGGTTTCTATCTTTCCTTCTTTTGTTTTAATCCCCCTTCACCTTCTTCTCTTTAACACTGAAATTTGTTTTCCTTCTGACTATTCCCTTTCCTAACCTATTCTCCTTAAACCACTCATTTCTTTACTTGTCCTTTTCCCTTTCTATATCCATTTTGATTTTAATATGTATAGTGAAATATACTGAAATTTCTATGTTTATGTTGGTGTAATTGTTTTCAATTGCTTCTTACCTGATTCAGATTCAGTAAGGTTCATGGGATGCCTATTTTCCCATTCCTTCTTCCTTGATTATAAACTTTTCATCATCTTCTGTATCTCTATAATTGATAATATTCCTTACCTTCTTCTTCCTTTTCCCCTCCCCACCTCCTCCTCTGCAGTATAGTTCCCTATTCATCCCATTTGTTTTTAGACCATCGAAACTGAATAATTCCATTTATAGGCCCTCTGTCATTTTACTTTTCTCTGTGGCCCTTAAAAACATTCTAAGATGACATTTATTCTTTATCCCTCTATTAATATCCCTCTATCCACATATTTTCTTCTATTTAAACAAATATCTATATCTTTCTATGTTTCCTTGGAGCCTCATTTCTATTTCAGACTTTCCAGCCATTTTTAGCCTTTTCATTGGGAATGTTATTTTTGATCTTGAAGGATTATATTTAATATTGCAGATAGATTATTCTTGGCTGTACTCCTTTATTTCTTGCTTTTTGGAATCTCATCCCAAATTTTCCTCTTCTATTTGTACCTGCCACCTCATATGATCCTTACTATGCTTTCTTGATACTTTAACTTTCTTTTTGGATATTTAGAATATTGGTTTTTTGACCTGGAAGCTCTGAATTTTGCCCATGACATTCTTAGGAGGTTTCATTTTGGGATTTCTTTATTATTATATTCCTAGCCCAGAAGACTTTTACAATCATTGATGGACAGATTGTCAGAACAATAGCACTCCAACGTTGGGGAGGTGGGGGAATCTTCCTAGTGCTCTCTCCCCTAAAAACTATATTTCTTCAATTTTGCCCTCAGCATCTAGAGGTTTGGGAAAGTTTTCATTTAAATTTCTTGAAATATGATAACCAGATTTTTTTGCATACATAATTATCAGATAGTCTGATAGATTTCATATAGTCTTAGATTATCTCTTCTTGGCATGTTTTCCAGATCCATAGTTTTTGATGTAATATTTCTTAGATCTTCTGAGGTTTTTTCAGTTTTTTGATTTTGTTTTTAATATTTTTTGTTGTCTTATTGAATACTTTTTTTTTGGTTTTGTTTTGTGGGCCAGACTAATCTTTAGGGAATTTAATTCTTGAGTGAGGTTTTCCATCTTCTTTTGTAAAGTATCAATTCTCCTTGTCACCTTTCCTTCCTATTTCTTTGATTTTGAATTTCTTGTTTCATTTCTTCTATGTACTTCCTACAATCCTAACTTCAGGACATTTTTTCCTCTGAGATTTTATCCAGACTTTTTGTGGGATTGCTATCTTTCTCAGGGTTGCACCCCTGGGCGTTTTTCCTTATGGGATTGTGAGCTTTCCTTTATTGTTCTTCTCAGCAGCTCCAGTGTATAGGTTGAGGGAGTGGGAAGAGATTTCTTTAGTCAAGACTTCAAAATTGAATGAATGGTATGAACAGAGCCCAGCTGATCCTGAGCATGATGGCTGAGACTAGGTTTCTCCTTCAAAGGACTCTGGGACTGTTCTAACAATAAGCTCTATCTCATGGTCTCTCTTCTTCTTTTAAAAAACTTTTTGGGTTTTGTTTTCAGCATTTTACTTTAAAAAAATTTTATTAAAACTTTTTAAATTTCAAAACATATGCATGGATAATTTTTCAACATTAACTCTTGCAAAACCCTGTGTTTCAATTTTTCCCTACCTTCCCCCCAACCCCTCCCCTAGATGGCAAGCAATCCAATATATATTAAAAATAGCAAAAATGTATGTTAAATCCAATATAGGCATACATATTTATACAATTATCTTGGTGAACAAAAGAAAATCAAATCAGGGGCAACTAGGTGGTGCAGTGGATAGAGCACCAGCCCTGAAGTCAGGAGGACCTGAGTTTAAATCTGACCTCAGACACTTAACACTTCTTAGTTGTGTGACCCTGGGCAAGTCACTTAACCCCAGTTGCCTCAAAAAAAGAAAAGAAAAGAAATAAAAATCAAATCAAAAAGAAAAAAAATGAGAAAGAAAATAAAATGCAAACAACAACAAAAAGAGTGAAAAATGCTATGTTGTTATCCAGACTCAGTTCTCACAGCCCTCTCTCTGAGTGCAGATGACTCTCTCCATCACAAGATCATTGGAACTGGCCTGGATCATCTCATTTAGCCTTTACTTTTTTTTTTTAATTGAAGCTTTTTATTTTCAACACATATGCAAAGGTAATTTTCACCATTGACCCTCAGCATTTACTTTTTTAAGATTTTTATTTCTATTTTTTTTCTCTCCCTTCTCTCCTCCCCTCCCCAAGAAGATAAGCAATCTGATATAGGTTATACATGTCAAATCATATTAAACATTTCCAAATTTGTCATATTGTGAAAAAAGAATCAGAACAAAAGAGGGAAAACCATGAGAAAGAAAAAAAAAAACAACAAAAAAGGTAAAGTGTACAATGATCTCCTTGTTCTGCTCATTTCACTTAGCATCAGTTCATATAAGTCTATCCAGGCCTTTCTGAAATCATCCTGCTAATCATTTCTTATAGAACAATAATATTCCATAATATTCATATACCACAGGTTAAGTTTTTTAAGGATGAAAAAATGTAGATGTGTTGATGAGACATCCTCAGCTAAGGGTTTGGAAGGAAGTGGGGAGGGAGAAGATGTGGGAAACTTTGAGGGAGGATGAGGAGGTTTAGGGGAATTGAGATAAGTAATCAATTAGGAAGGAAATAATGGACTGCCTTCCCCAGATGAGGCAATAGCTAGGGGGCACAGTGGATAGAACATCTGGTCTGGTGTCAGGAAAATTCTTTCTGAATTCAAATCTGGCCTCAGACACTTATTAGCTGTGTGACCTTGGGCAAGTCACTTCACCCTGCTTGCCTCAGTTTCCTCATCTGTAAAATGAACCAGAGAAGGAAATGGCAAGTACTCCAGTATCTTTGCTTAAGAAAAGCCCAAATTGGATCACAAAGAATCAGACACAGTTGAAAAAGACTGAACAACATGAATTTATAATGTAAGTAGTCAGTATGATTATGAAATCTTTTCCATCTTTGTTCAGCAATTAGAGAGTATGAGTAAAGAAAATGGATTTTGAGAATAATCAGGAGCTGAGATTTAACAAGGTGAGTAGTAGGACAAGAAGCAAGGGATTAAAATCAAAGTGTTGAGATTGGAAAGGGACCCCAAGAGGTTGGGAGTCACAGACTGTGTTGGAGGTGTCTCAAAAGAATTTGCAGGCTTGAACCCATATCCATAAGTCAAGGGGCAAAGTTTATTATAATTGTAATGCCAATTGAAGCTGGCTAAAGTTCAGAAGATTTAGCAAAGAAACAGAAGCAAGAAGTTCTTCATGTTATTGATATGCTAGGAGCTAGTTTATGGCCAGGGGTAGAATCAAGGAATGGTCTCAAGAATTTGGTTATCATTGATTCACGGATAGTAATATTTGTAGGATTATTCTAAGGCCAGAAGACTTGAAATCATTAACAGGCAGACTGTTAGAACAATAGTCTCAGGAACACTAATATATCTTCCCTAAAGTCTAGGGGAAGAAATATTATTATATTCCTAGGCCAGAAAACTTTTACAATCATTGACAGAACAACAGCATTCTTAGATCAGATTCCAAAGCCAGAAGATTTAGAATTACCGACAGATTGTTAAAACAGAAGTGCCCTAAGGTCAGGAGAACATAAAATTATCATTGTCTCCCCTAGAAGCTTCAAAAGGACAGTGGAATCGAAACCACTAATATAGAACCAAGACTGGAAAAAGAAGAAAGTAAAATCAGACATTGGGAAAAGTCTGAGAAAGAACCGAAGTGTACAACAGTTAGGTTAGATTAGGTTGAAGAAGGAAACAGGAAAAGGTGAAAGGATAGGAAGTTATGAGGAATTTCTAACAAAAGAAGTGAAACATTTGTGGGCTTTGGTGAGATCCACCGGGCTATCCTTATGTATGACTGAGATAGAATTAACTGAACAGTTGCTATAAGAGATCATAAAAATCAAAATAACAATTTCAATCTCATGAAATTAGAAAGCTTTTTTAGGCTTTAGAAATTAGAAAGCTTCAGTGGCTATAATATTAAAGAAACTATAGAGCTGGTAAACTATATCAAATATCTCTAATAAAATTCTGATATCCAAGAAATATAGGGAACTGAAGCAATATTATTATACCAATGACCTTTCCCTAATAAATAAATGTTTAAATAGTTTTCTGAAGGATTATAAATACTTGACCATATGAAAACAGGCTCATAGTAAAAGAAACACATGAAAATAGATCTGTGATTTTCACATTGCACTTTGTGAACTGAAAAAGATAAGAATAAATTGGAAGTCAGCGTGGAAGAATTATGAAAAGACAGGTTTGTCAATAATCACAAGGTGGGGGTGGGGAGTTGGCACTGGATACTAGTCCAACTGTTTGAGAGAGCTATTTGGAATGATGCAAGAAAAGGGGCTAACTTGTCCCTGGCCTGTGAAACAATGATCTTCTTACTGGATATATATGCCAAGAATGTCAAAGGCAAAACTAAAAATTCAGTATGTACCCAAATATTCATGGTTGCACTTTTATTGTAGTAAAGAACTGGAAACAAAGTGAATGTCCATCAACTGAGTGATGGCTGAAAAATGTATGGCATGTGAATATAATGGAATATTACTATATAGTAGGAAATGAATAGGAAATTCAGAGAAACATAGGGAGACTTGCATCAGATAATGTAGAGTGAAATAAGAAGTGAAAAACACATTACTTTGTGACTGAAACAATATAAATGAAAAGATTATTAAAAGCAAGTAGAAGAAATAGCTTTTTTAAAGGAAGTAAAACTGAATAAGGTACACCACAGATAATAAAACATATTTTCATTCTCAGAGCACAGAAGAAGAGAATACTAAGTTAGAATGTCATATGCATTGTCAGATCCTGTCATTGTAATGGGTGGTTTTTCTTTGTCACTAAGAAGAGCTCAATGGGGTGGGGTTTGGCAAGGAGATGGGAAGGGGTCTATCAGAAATAAATGTGATGAAAAGCCACAGGCCATAAACTTGCTAAAAACAAAACAAAACAAAACAAAAAACTTGTAGCTGCTTAATATTTCTAGGATAAATATGAACTCTGACTGGCATTTGGCATAATGTCAGCCATGTGGCACTGTGGATAGAGTACTGGGTCCAGAGTCAGGAAGACTTGAGTTCAAATCTAGCTTCAGATACTTATTAGCTGAGACATCTTGGGCAAGTCACTTAAACCTATGTCTGCCTCAGTTTCCTCCACTGTAATATAGGGATAATAAGAGGACTTCTCTCCTAGGGTTGTCCTGAAGTTCATATGAAACCTTTGTAAAGAGCTTAGCATGGTACTTGGCAGTGGGTGCTTAATAAATGCTTATTCTCTTCCCTCTCCAATCCATTGCCTTGAAGACAAACTCAGAGACAAGTTTTGTCTTCAATTTAATATGCTTCTTCCTAGTACTGTGTTTCTACAGAAGCCATCCTGGAATGCACCTATACTTCCACATCTGAAATGTGCCCACCACTCATCTTTATCTCCCAGAATTCTTATCTTTCTTAAGACAGTTCAAACATCTCCTACCTCCTTTGTTAGACTTCTACTTCCCCCTCCCCCAAGTTGTTTGTACTCTCCCTTCCCTCCCTTCTCACTCTCTCCCTCCCCCCCCCCATTTCTCTCTCCCTCTTTCTTTCTGTCTTTCTGTCTCTTTGTCTCTGTCTCCCTCTGTCTCCATGTCTTTCTTTCTCTCTCTCCCTTTCTCCTTCTCTCTCTCCCCCCCTCATCTCTATGTCTCTGTCTCCCTCTCTGTCTCCCTCTCTTTCTTTTTCCCTCCTTCTTTTCCTCCCTCCTTCCCTCCCTCCCTCCCTCCTTCCTTCTCTGTCTCTGTCTCTGTCTCTGTCTGTCTGTCTCTCTGTTTCTATTTCTCTCTGTCTCTGTCTCTCTTTCTCCCTCCTCAAAACTACCTTATATTTACTTACCTGTGGGCAGGTCATCAACTGAGTAGCTTCTAAGCTCTAAGGCAGGTTCTAATTGTTGTCCTTATATTCCTGCTGGCTAGCACCATATAATTATTATACATAGTTCTTAACAAATATTTTTAAAGTTGAATTGAACTTGCCAGCATGTTCCTTGCAGCTTGTGATTCTGATATATATATATATATATATATATATATATATATATATATATATGTATACATATATATATAAACATAGCAGACTGTTAGTGTATAAGAAAGGTCAAATAGAGATCTGAGAAGGTTGTGGAAGACATTCAAAAGGAGGCAGGATGTAAGATGTGCCTTAGAGGAGATAGAAATGAAGGGGTATGGAGGGAGAGGAGGAGGACAGTCCATAGCAGCCATGTTCGCACAGAAGCAGGATGGAGGAAGATCAAAATTCAAGAACAATTAGGCTAATTGTAACATAGACTGCACAAAAAGGAACGTGGGCTGGAACCAGATTGTGGTGAGTTTTGTCAGTGTTATGGAGTGTACTTGGTGGGTGACACTTAGGGCACTGTTCTAACGTAAGTAGCCCTTATCATTAATTCCTTGTAGAAAGAGCACCTCAGTTATATCCACTAACCAATAACAGAGTGTAATTTAGAACGTAGCCCACCAGGGGGCAAACTACTCCAGGAATCAGCTTAGTCTCCGCCTTTGATGTGAAATTATCACCTGTCTATGGATGCACAAGCCCTCAACCCCAAATTCAAGAATTTAGGAAATATCCAGACATATGGCTCAGTTTTAATAAAATATGGAAATCCACCCCTCTTGGTTAGGAAATTTCCAGTCTCACTTTGAACTACAACAGAAGCTTGTGTACAAAGTCTGCGTGTAAACTATAATGTCTCAAAAAAAAAAAAAAAGATTAGTGTTTGTGTCTCATTTTTAAAGTTTATGTTTTTAGGAAATGTTAATTTTTCAAACATTTGGTTAACTTTTATTTTCTTCAGTGTGATGAATAAAAGTAATATCTTTTATGACTATCTTATGACTTTATAATATGACTTTATGACTATGAGTATTCAGTGTTTCCTTTTTAAAAAATTAAATTCCATGAAGATACATTCCAATGAAATGAGCTATAGAAGGTTATGATTATAAGTATTGATGATTTACAAGCAGCCAACTTTTCTACAGCCACATGTTTTATCAAAACAGTCAAGTAAGACTGTAAATTGTCAAGCACTCTCATCCTGTGGAAGACCTTTTTGAGGTTTTTAGAATTGGAGAAAAATAAGAGAAGGAATTTGAAGTTTGGGATCTTGGAGTTAAACAGGAAGGCAAGGATAGTATGGAGAGAGATGTCCTCAATTCTCTCTTCTCCCCATTTTACATGCACACATCATTATTTCCTTGCACTCCTTGAGAGATGTCCCCAGTAGGATGAAATTTGCCTCAGTAGTAATATCTTCCACAAATTTGCAATCTCTGCTCCCGGTGTGGATCTTAGTTTTATTTCTCTCTCACTGTTTCTCAGACAAGGATAGCAGCAACCCAAGAAGTCATCTAACCAAATCCTAATGCAATTTGGAGAGAGCCTGAGTTCCTCTTGTAACATTTCTTTCTGTTCTCTGTGCCCAAATCAAATAGTGGACCAAAAGTCCTTTTCCCAAGAGTATAGTTAAAAGAAAATAAGGAACCTTGGAATTTGAGTGACAGAATATAATTTTCCCCCAGCATCTCAATAATGGATTGTCCCCTCTCAAAAGTTCTGGAAGCCAATCTGCACCATACAGAAGATGAAAGAGATCATTGTAGAAATACATCCAACATTTGGTAGAGAAGGACATGGTCGTACTTGTGCCTTTGTCAGGTTCTGTTGGCAGCTACGTAAATAGATTGAAAAGGGCAGAGATTGAAAGTAAGGAGGTCATCTGTAGGTTTTTCAATCATATTCAAGTCTTCAAGACTCAATTTGGGATTTTGGGAAAAATATTAGAAATTGCTAATTCCTTCTATAAGTCATTTTACAAAGGAAGAAACAGAGACAGCATTAAGTGACTTGCCCAGGGTCACACAGCAAATAGTGTCTATGGGCTAATTTGAATTCAGGAAGATGACTTCCTGACTCCAGGCCTGGTACTCTATTCACTCTGCCACCTAGCTGTTCCTGGTAATAGGGCTAGCATGCGTTAGCATAATAGTACAAAATAGAAATCATAAGGGTCTGAACTAGGGTGATGGTAATAGGAATGAAAGGAAGAAATGGCTATAAGAGAAATTTTGGAGGTTGAATTGATGAGTTGGTTGATTCTGGGTTACTGAGAAAATAGTGGTGCTATCTACAGAGATAGGGAAATATGGAGGAGAGAGCAGGTTTTGGATGATGAGTTCTGTTTTGGATATAATGATTGAATTGTAGATAGGGCATTCAGGTGGAGATAATCAACAACAGATGGATAGAAATATGCAAATGAATGTCAGGGAAAAGGATGAGGTATATAAGAAACTTTTTATTTCTCTTATAAACTTGATATTCTATTCTAATTCATCTACTTTCATCTTGCGAATGATCATCTTTCACCTGTGGTTGCAGGTGTTTTTCATTCAATTCATGTATAAAAATGAATATTAATAATAAAGCTTTTATTATGCATGAGCTCCACCTTATCTTAAAAATTATTTATGTATTTATTATCAATACATTGTTTTGACAACAGACAAATCCTACCAAATACCTAAACATTCCTATAAGGTACATTACTTGAATGTTTATTGATTTCTTAAAATGTCATTATTTTTAATGTCTTTACATCAAATTAATTTTTTAATATTTCCCTCCCTTTCCTCTGCTCATCAAGCTATTACATATAATGAAATTTTTTAAAAAAGAAGACATATGAGTTGATAGAAAGTAAAGTGACTGGAACCAGGAGAGCAATGGAATAGCACTATCATAATAATAATCAACTTAGGAAAGTTGATGAATCAACTTTGCAACTTTCATCAATGATCTATGACAAATTCCAAAGAACTTATAATGAAAAATGCTATCCATATCCCAGTAGATATCTGATGGTCTTTGAGTACAAATTGAAATATATTTTTCTCTCTATTTTTCTTGTTTTTGTGATTGTTTCTTTGTTTTTGCAATCATAGCTAATGTGGAAATATGTTTTCTATGACTTTGAATGTATACTGGATTTTGAATTTCTTGCTTTTTCAATGGATGGAGGACAGAATAGAGGAAGGGAAAGAATTTAGAATTGAAAATGACGTTTTTTTTAAAGTTTAAAGACGCCTTGGTGTGACATTCAAATGAACCACTTCATCCCTGAAACATTCAGAGATGAAATTGACAATACAGCCAATAGACATAAAATGTAACAGATTTGTTAAGGTTTCCATAAAGAACTATTTTCATCATCAATGGCAGAGTACAATGACATTTAGACTCCTAAATTTCAGTCTCCAAAGTGCCATGTGAGAAGTAGATAAGAAGATGAAATTGGAGAAAGTACCTGGATGAAATCAAATAAATACATAAAAGAAATAAATGCTAGAAGCAATGCACTCTTGAAAAAAATGAGGATTATTTTAGAGAACTTAAGAAGGAAAGATATCAAAAATAAGGGGGATCTCACAAAAATCAGAAATACTCCAAAAAAAGCAACTGAGTAAAAAAAATATTAATCCATTAAACATAATACATTAGAAAGAAGTGTTTATAAAAGAATCACCAGGTGTCTCTACCTGATTATCATACTAACACTTTATCATCGTTGATTTTTTTCCTGTGACTATCTCAACTAACCTGAAATGTAAGCAGGGGAGCAAAGTATCCCTCCTCTAACTTTTAAACATGAACAACAAAATCCAGGAGAAAATAATTGAAGGGGAAATCCCTTTCAAAATAATTACAACATGCATGAAAATCAAGTTATCAAGACACACTTGAGATATAAATAAAATTACAAACCACTTTTTCAAGAAATAAAGAAAGACAAGTAATTGGAAGGACAGTCCTTGGTCATGGTTTGGTTGTGCCAATATAATAAAATAACGGTGCTAAATTAATTTATAGATTTAGTGCTATATCAATTAAACTATCAAGGGGATACTTAATAGAAACAAACATCATAATTTAAAAATGTATTCAGAGGAACAAAACATCTAGAATCTCAGGGGAAATAATAAGGCAGAAATGAAATGGCAATTTAGTATTTTCAGATCTCAAATTATATTTTCAAATAGCAATCGTCTAAATTATTTGATACTGGTTAAAAAAATAGAAAATTAGATGATTGAAACAGACTAGATAAACAAAAATCAAAAGCAATAATCCAGCTGTCAATAAACCAAGGAACATTAATTACTTGGGGTGAAACTCCTTATTTGATAGGAATGTCTGAGAAAATTGGGAAATTCAACCCCATTTACTATTACAAGATCAAACTGGATTGTGATTGTTGTTATTCAGTTGTGTCCAACTCTTTGTGATCTTATTTGGGATTTTTTTGGCAAATATATTAGAATGGTTTGCCATTTCCTTCTCTACTTCATTTTACACATGAGTAAACTAAAGCAGAGTTAAATGATTTACCCAAGATCACAAAGCTATAGCAAGTGTCCGAAGCAAAATTTGAACTCAGGAAGATGAGTCTTCCTGACTCCAAGCTTAATGCTCTATCCACTGTACCAAGTGGCTATCAAAATAGATATTCAACCTGAATACAAAGCATATCTTTAAAAAATTACAAAACAACCAGATGCGATATATTTCACAGTAATGGATTGAATTTTTTTTATCATTCTATTTGTATGGATATTATTTGTTTTTATATTACCGTCATTTTATATTACCTCATCCTCCTCACCCTCCTCAATGAAACATCCCAAACATAGCCCAGTCTCAATGCCCATAACATGAAACTGTCTCCTCATTGGTGGAGATGAATGTCCTGCCTTGCATGAGGGTCAGGGCAGAACAGATAATACTGAGAGAATTTCAGTGTTTTCAGTTTTTCTTGAGATGGTCTTTGGTCACTTCTGGCTTCCATCTCCAAGCTAGACATCTCTAGCTTCTTCTTTCCCTACTCTTCTCAAGGGAAACTTTTACTCCTGCCAGGAGGACAATAAAGAAATTGGTGCAGAGACTGGCCCTTCTGCTTTCCTCAGAGAAAGAGGATACTGGATTGGAATTTTATCCATCCATATCATCACTGTTTTAAATAACAGAATTGATAGTTGAGCAAGGAAATATAATTTGGATTATAAAGTTCTTGCTTTAATAAAAAAATTTTAACAGTGAAAAGAAAAAGAATCATATCTAGCTGCTCCCTCAAATAGTGTTAGTCTAGGAAATATGATCTGGTCTCTGTTTTATTATTGGGGGAAGCAGGACCCAAGATTTATACACAGAATTTGATCCCTATCCTACTAAATATCAATTACACAATGAACACACATAACAGTAAAAAAAATTATCCAAATTAGTAGCAAACCAGATATCAGAGAAAGTGTAGATAGGAGATAATTTAGAGCAAATACAACCAAGGATCTCTAGAAACATGAATCTCTCAAGAGGAAGCTCCCTGAAGTCTCTAGTATATGATAGAGACTGATAGAGACTGCCAGCTCCTCTCATTCTTCCCAAAATCTTTTCTTTCAGCAACCTGAAATGTGGTCAGATTTTTTCTATTTTCTCTCTTGAAGATGGAAGCCAGAAGTGACCAAAGACCATCTCAAAAAAAACTGAAAACACTGAAATTCTCTCAGTCTCTATCAGTCTCTATCATATACTAGAGACTTCAGGGAGCTTCCTCTTGAGAGATTTATGTTTCTAGAGATCCTTGGTTGTATTTGCTCTAAATTATCTCCTATCTACACTTTCTCTGATATCTGGTTTGCTACTAATTTGGATAATTTTTTTTACTGTTATGTGTGTTCATTGTGTAATTGATATTTAGTAGGATAGGGATCAAATTCTGTGTATAAATCTTGGGTCCTGCTTCCCCCAATAATAAAACAGAGACCAGATCATATTTCCTAGACTAACACTATTTGAGGGAGCAGCTAGATATGATTCTTTTTCTTTTCACTGTTAAAATTTTTTTATTAAAGCAAGAACTTTATAATCCAAATTATATTTCCTTGCTCAACTATCAATTCTGTTATTTAAAACAGTGATGATATGGATGGATAAAATTCCAATCCAGTATCCTCTTTCTCTGAGGAAAGCAGAAGGGCCAGTCTCTGCACCAATTTCCTTATTGTCCTCCTGGCAGGAGTAAAAGTTTCCCTTGAGAAGAGTAGGGAAAGAAGAAGCTAGAGATGTCTATTCTATCTCTTTTCAAGCCATGTTACTTACTCTATGCTACTTGTGGGGGGTAAGCCTCATTACACATGGTGCCATGTTATACTAGTTACAAAAATTTAAAAAGAAAAAGAGCTTTTAAACAAAATCAAGTAACCACATCAATCACATCTAATCACTGAGGCAGTATCCTATTCCCATTACCCTGGGGAGAGAACCAACCAACCATGGGCTAGAAGAGATCACAAAAGATAAAAAATAATGTAGGTATAAGAAGTTGAAAAACTTTCACAAGAACAAAATCAATGCAGCCCAGATAAAAAGGAAGACCAACTATTGGGGGGAAAAGACCTATTCATTGCTGGGGTCTTCAGATATGTATGAAACTCAACCAAATGCATAAGACCATACATTATTCTCCAATGGTTAAGTGATCCTGGGTTATGAACAGTTTTCAAAAGAATTAGAAAACATGAAAAACCATATGAAAAATTGCTTCAAATTAATAATAATAACAGAAATTAAAATAAAAATAATGGGTTTTTAACCTTACATTCAGTAAATCAACCAAAGTGACAAAAGATATAACTGGTGTCTGAGAAATTAAAAAAATTATAGACACACTTAATGATTTCTTATTTATTATAAAAAATGGACAACTAATATGAATGAATGAAGCATTTATTAAACACTTATTCTATGCAAAGCATTATGCTAAGGGCTGGAAATACCATAAAGCTAATAAATATTCATTACTAGAAAAATAAGACAGCCCCTACTCTCACAACTGAATGGGGGAGACAACATATGTGGAAGGTTTCAGCTACAAATCAGTTGGAAAAGTCCCATAGTCCTTAGGACACAGCTGCAAAGCAGATGGGAATGCTTTTTCTTTAATACTATTTCCACTGGAAAAATCATCAGATCGGTTTCTGCTGTTGATTCACTTGACAGTGCCAAGGACTTTGGTAACAAGAACTTTCTTTTCTAGGTCCTTAATAGATGTTGCTATAGCAACTGCACCAACTGTTGCTTGGCTGTATCTCCACCAGGACTGACTCCTGTGATTGTGTCACATCATCAACTTCATCGACAATTCTCTTGGTTCTGCTTTTTTGCTTTGCTTCCAAATAAATCTTTCTATATATAACAGGGGCTGCCCCCGAAGGAAATCTGCAGCAGCTAAAAGACAATGAAATATAAAAAGAAAAGCCTTTAGATGCAACCAACCTTTTCTACCTTAGGAAGTATCTAAAACTTGAATTGCTTAAAATACTTTGAAGTGGTCATCTAAGCAAGGGGTCAGCAAACTATGGCTCAAGAATGATTTACACATTTGGAGAAATGAGGAATATATATATGTATGTATATATATATTTCTCTGAATTCTTCATAATTGTCATTCCTTATGAAAAAGTAGTATTTCATCATATTCCTAAAGCAAAATGTTCAGCATATAAATCCACTGTCAGAAATGTTAACCTAGCATAATTCCAAATTATTTTCTCAAACAGTTGGACATAAATTATTAGCTCTGTCAGCAGTGAGTGTGGTACCTATCTTATCTTAGTCCCTCCTACAAGTTTTCCTGCCTTTGTTAATTTCACAGGATTTAAGAGTTGGAAGGGACTTCAACCCATACACACAAGGTATCACTACTAGAATGTTTCTAACAAGTCTAGTCTCTGCTTGAAGACCTTCATAAATGTCAGGTGATACATAGTTTGCATTTTCATTTTAATTTACTTTTTTATATTTCTTTGATTATTAATTTACATTTACATTTTGATGTTTAATTTAATTTATATTGATTTTACATTTCGTTGATTATTTGTAACTTCATACCTTCTTCCAGAAGATCATTTATAACATGATTTTCTTCTTTGAAAAATTATTGGTATATCTAGGTATAAGGGGCAGCTAGGTGGTACAGAGGATAGAGACCAGTTCTGGAGTCAGAAGGTACTGAATTCAAATCCAGCCTCAAACACTTGACACTTATTACTTGTGTGATCCTAGGCAAGTCACTTAACCACATTGCCTTGCCAAAAAAAAAAAGTTTTGGTTTATATCATTTGACCACTAATCATGATATTAATATTAAAGTGAGGTATAGTTTTACTGATTTTTTTGGTGACTCTACTATGATGAAAAACAAACAAAATCATTAAATAGAATAACTCTTATCATATCTGTTTTATTAATATATAAACATATAGTTATGGCATTATAAAAATTATGGCATCTCAATTTGTGTTTTTATATAGGAATAGAAATAGATGCCTGGGGGTTGAGAAATGGATAAACAAATGACTTATAAATATTATAGAATTTTGCCATGACTAAGAAATGATGACTATAAAGAATTCAAAGAAGTATTAAAAGTTGAAGTACAACATAAGCAGAACCAAGAAGAGAATATAGTTGATTACTGAAACAATGTGAGTAGAAAGAACAATAACAATGATGAAAAGAGAGTGGATACTAATTAAAATAACTAAAATTATCCCTGGAGAAGGTATGAAAAAATGCATAAGGAAGCTCTGTGGCATAGCGGATTTGTTGGAGCTAGAAGTTCTAAGTTCAAATTCCCAGATACTTATGAGGGGTATGATTCTGGGCAAGTCAAGTAAACTCTCTCAGCCTTAGTTTCTTCATTTGTAAAATGGAAATAATGATATAATCCACTCCTAAAAAGTCATTGGATGGATCAAATGAGACAATACATATAAAAATATTTATAAGACTTGAAGCATTATATAAATATCCATCATTATCTCCCTACCTTAGTTTTAGAGGTGGGAGACTGTGGATATGAATCCTTGCATATATTGTCAAAACTCAGTTAATGAGTTAGTTTTTCCAGAATGTTTTTTTCCCCTTCTCTTTCTTTTTTAAATGTTATGTTACATGAGATCACTCACTAGGTAGAATAATTGGGAGGAATATCATTGGAAATGAATGTGATATAAAAATAAAAGATGCCAACAAAATAAAATAAAAATGTAAGTGAATATAAAATTATATGAAGGATATAGAGTTAGAGCTGATGCAGGATGACAGAGCATCTGTCTCAAGGTGCTGAATTTAGATTGATCTGAATGGATTTCAACTTGACAGTAGAAACAATAGAGCTTAATACCCAGAGGATGATCTCAGATTGACTAAGATAACAGGAAAAGATAATAATAAATATTGGAGGGGATATAGGAAAACTGGAACACTAATGCATTGTAGGTGGAATTGTGAGCTGATCCGACCATTCTGGAGAGCCATCTAGAACTATGCCCAAAGGGCTATAAAATTGTACATATCCTTTGATCCAGAAGTACCACTCCTAGGTCTGTATCCTAAGGAAATCATAATAAGGTAGGGAAAATGTCTGTAGCAGCTCTTTTTGTGGTGGCAAAGAATTGGAAAATGTACTCATCAATTGGGGAATGGCTGAATAAGTTATGATATATGAAGGTAATGGATTATTATTGTCCTGTAAGAAATGATGAACAAGCTGATTTTAGAAAGACCTGGGAAAATTTGTATGTGTTGATGCTGAGCAAAACAAGCAAAACCAAGAATACAATGTATACAGTAATAGCAATAATGTGCGATGATCAACTACAAAAGACTTGTTTTTTCTCAGAGGTTCAGTGATTCAAGGCAATTCTAATAAACTTTGGAGAGAAAATGCCATCTGCACTCAAAGAGAGAGAGAACTGTGGAGACTGAATGTAAATCAGCACATGCTATGTTTACTTTTTTTTCTTTTTCTTCTTTTTTTTTTCTCTTATGGTTTTCCCCTTTTGTTCTCACTTTTTTCTCCCAACATAATTCATAAGAAATACATATTAAAATGAATGTACATCATTAATCAGAACAAAAATAAAACAATTAAAAAATTTTAAAAAATAAAACAATTAAAAATATCTAGAGGGTAATAATAATTTTCATTAATTAAAATGGCAAGCTACCAGGCAGACATTTTCTATGTTGAGTTATATTATTGTTGAGTTGTTTTGGTCATGCCTGACTCTTTGTGATCCCATTTTGCATCTTGACAAAAATAACTGGAATGGTTTGCTATTTCATTCTCCAGTTCATTTCACAGATGAGGAATTGAGCAATCAGGATGAAGTGACTCTACCAGGGTCACACAACTAATAAGTATTTGAAGCTATATTTGAATTCATGAAGTTGAATCCTCTTGACTTCAGGCCCAGCACTTTATGCATTGCATCACTTAGTTACCCCTGCAAGCAGTTGGTTTTATTCTGCACCATAAGAGATGTGTTCTTAGTGTCCTGGAGAAAGTACAGGCTTGTGAGTTCAGATGGAGGGACTCATCAGCTTCTCCCATCCCTCAGACAGTGGTACTGAAAACTTAAGGAAAAAAAGTTCTCATTACCAAAGTCCTCAGCCCTGTAATACGGTTCAATTTTAATGCAGATCAAAACATACTTTTTTTTAAACTTTATTTTTCGTGGCATTCTTGGTCTGTGTTTTCTTTTACAACATGACTAATGTAATGCTTTGCATGAAGTCACATGTATAACTTTTATCACATTGTTTGCCTTCTGGATGATGGAGAAGGGGAAGTAGGATGGAAGAGAATTTTGAACTAAAAATTATCAAAAATGAAGGCTAAAAATTGTTTTTATTATGCCCCAAAGAGTTTAAACCTGTGTTACTCTCTGATCCAGCAATACCATTACTGTCTGTACCCCAAAGAGATCATAAAAAGGTGAAAAAGACCCACATGTGCAAAAATGTTTATAGTAGCTCTCTTTGTGGTAGGAAAGAATTGGAAACCAAGGGATTGACTATTAATTGGGGAGTAGTTGAATAAATTGAGGTATATAAATTTTAAGGAATATTATTGTTCTATAAGAAATAATGAACAGGTGGATTTCAAAAAAAACCTGGAAACACTTACATGAACTGATGCTGAATGAAGTGAGCAGAACCAGGAAAACATTGTACACAGGAACAGCAACATTGTGTGATGATCAGCTTTGATAGACTTACCTCTTCTCAGCAGTACAATGATTCAAAAGAATCCTAAAGGATTCATGATGAAAAATGCTATCCACAGCCCGAGAAAGACTTTGGAGTCTGAATGAAGTTTGAAGCATGCTATTTTTTTAAACTTTTTTTTAAAAATATTTTTTCTTACTTATGATTTTTCTTTTTTGTTCTGATTCTTCTTCTTCTTCTTTTTGTTCTGATTCTTCTTTCATAACATGAATAAAGTGGAAATAGGTTTAATGTGATTGAACATGTATAATCTATAGCAGACTACTTACTGTCTTGGAGAGAAAGAGTTTCTCTGTTTTTACCATGTTCATCACTTCTTACAATTATGTTAATGTGCCACAGTTTATTTATTCATTTCCCAAACAATTGGCATCAACTTTGTCTCAAATAGGAAGATAATCTTTATATAGGGATGAGTGCAAAGTTGTAAATTCAAGTTCAAAAATATCACATAGCTGGTAAATGACTGGACTCTCCTCTAGGAGGAAAGAATACATACATACAGTTGGGTACATTTCACTCTATGGGAAATAAGACTGAAAAGGTAGAAGGGAAAGAAGGAAATAAAAGACAGGGTATACAAAGGGTGGGTGAGAAGCTTAAGAAAAGAAAAAAATGTGGGAATAAGATGAATAGAAATACACAATTAACAATTATGATTGTAAATGTGAATAATGTGGTGAATTGCCTACAAAATGGAAGAGGATAGCAGAATGGATTATAAGCCAGAATCCAACAATATATTTGTTTTTTGTTTTAAACAAGAAACAAGATAAATCTGGAAAGCATAGGAATAAATTGGATCTTTCCAATTTATGTATAACATATCTATGTATAATATATGTGTATAATAATATATGTATAAAACCAAGAGTCAGCATTATCTCAGCAATATCTCAGTCTTGATATTATTACAAATGCTTCTAGTTTATCACAGCATTTGTAATAATATCAAGACTGAAGCAAGAAAGGCTATTATCAGTCCTAGGAGTATGCTAGTAAATGTTGAACTAGTGGCTCTCTGAAGGAAAAAAAAAATTGCCTCGCATACTTGTAAGTTTAATGTGCATTATTAACATTTTCCCCCATAACTTTCTTTTAAAAATTCATTAAATTTGATTTCTATTGTTTGTCTATTAGTTTTTCTTTTCTTTTCTTTCTCTCTCTCTTTTTTTTTTTTTTGGTGAGGAGGTATTTGGGGTTAAGTGACTTGCCTAGGGTCATACAGTTAAGTGTCTGAGACTAGATTTGAATTCAGGTCCTCCTGACTCCAGGGCTGGTGCTCTAACCACTGCACCATCTAGCTGCCCCCTGTCTATTTCTGAGGTATAAATATTCATACTGAAAATTTAATAACTAGCTCTCATTAGTAGTATGAACTGGCTGCAGTGCAGTCCTGATAATCACCATTACTTTTAATTATAATCCTAGAAATTCTAGCTATAGTATAAGACAAAAAAAAAGAGCAAATAAGCATAGGCAAAGATAAAACAAAATTATTATTTTTTTGCAGATGAGACTGCTTAGAGATTTTTAGAGAGTCAACTAAAAAACTAATTGGAACTATTTACAACTTCAGTAAAATTACAGGATATAAAATAAATGCATTTAAATAATAATCATTTCTGTATATTATCAAGAAAATCTAGTAGGAAGAATTAGAAAGAGAAATTCCATTTTAAATTACTACATGAATTATAAAATGCTTGGAAGTTTCCCTGCCAAGACTCATAGAGAAACTATGTAAACACATTTACAAAATACTCTTCATACAAATAAAAATATCTAAATACCTGAAGAAATATTAATTATTCATAGCAAGCTGAGACAATCTAATAAAAATGACACTTAAGTGTGTTTATTTATTCAAAGTTCCAAGAAGCTGAAGCATACACAATAACCACATCCCCAAAAACTATCCCAGCAGACAAGCTAAACCAGGTTGAGGGTAACTGATGGGTCTCAAATCTGTTGATCAGTTAGGAGGAGGTTTTCCTCAAGCATATGAAGACTTCCTGGGACAGTATGGGTGGATGAGAACAATTTGTTCCATGAAGGTGGCTGAAACAGATACTGTGAAGCACTTAGAGCTTGGTAAGACTTTGAAAACTCCAAAGAAATCCACTGCATCACAGGCCATTGTCAATAATCTTGGACTTTTTCCTTGCCATTAGACTTCAATGACTCTGGAATTGAGAGTGAGGCTGATGACTTTGTGCAACTTTGCCTCACTCAAAGCCAATTAACTAGCAAATCAAGACCACTTGGAATGCCATGGGTACTCTGAAAACAAAGGATAAACATACAACTTATTCAAAGCCATACCAATCAAACTTGTAAAGTATTGCTTTATAGTTCTACAAAAATTTAAGAAAAGTCATCTGCAGGCACAAAAGATTAAGCATATCTAGGGAATTAATGAGGAAAAAAGTAGGAAGTTAGGGGACCTATCAGTATCAGATCTCAAACTATACTACTATAGTAGCAGTCATCAAAACAACTTGGCATTGGATAAGAAATAGAGAGGTTAATTAGTGAAACAGATTAGGTACCCAATATCCAAAAGGGAATGAGCACAGTAGTATAGTGTTTGAACTCAAAGGTCATAGCTATTGGGACAAGAATTCACTATTTGACAAAAGCTGCTAGGAAAACTGGAAAATTATCTACTGTATGAAGAGTATTTTGTAAATGTGTTTACATAGTTTCCCTATGAGTCTTGGGAGGGAAACTTCCAAGTATTTTATAATTCATGTAGTAATTTAAAATGGAATTTCTCTTTCTAATTCTTTCTGCTAGATTTTCTTGATAATATATAGAAATGATTATTATTTAAATGCATTTATTTTATATCCTGTAATTTTACTGAAGTTGTAACTAGGTGTAAGTCAGTATCTCATACCATATGCCAAGACAATCTCCGAAAGGGTACAAAATTCTGACATAGGTAACATCATAAACAAATTACATGAGCAATGAAGAAACTATCTGTCAGACTAATGAATAGAAGAGTTCATGACTAAACAAGAGATAAAAAGGATCACAGAAGGTTAAAATGGATAATTTTGATTACATAAAATTAAAAAGGGTTTGTACAAATAAAACTAATGCAACTAAAATTAGAGAGGTAGGTAAGTAAATGAGGAGAAAAAGTCTTTGCAGCAAGTTTCTCTGATAAAGGTTGCATTTCTAAGATAGGCAGGGAATTGATTTATGTTTATTTTTTAACTTTTAAAAAAATTAATGATAGACTTTTATTTTTCAAAATATATGCAAAGATAGTTTTCAGCATTAACCTTTACAAAACTTTGTGTTCCAAATTTTTCTTTCTCTCACCCTCTTCCCCTAGACAGCAAGTAATCCAATTTAGATTAAACAAATGCAGTTCTTCTAAACATATTTCCACATTTATCGTGCTTCGCAAGAAAAATCAGATCAAAAGGGGAAAAAATGAGAAAGAAAAAAAACAACAATAACAACAAAAAGGTGAAAATACTATTCTGTGATCCACATTCAATCTCCATGGTCCTTTCTCTGGATGTAGATGGCTCTTTCCATCACAAGCCTATTGGAATTGCCTTGAATCACCTCATTGCTGAAAAGAGCCACGTCCATCACAGTTGATCATCACATAATCTTGTTGTTGCTGTGTACAATGTTCTCTTGGTTCCACTCACTTCATTTAGCATCAATTCATGTAAATCTTTCCATACTTTTCTTATAGAACAATAATATTCCATTGCATTCCTATACCTTAACTTATTAAGCTATTCCCCACTCAGCTTCCAGTTTCTTGCCACTATAAAAAGAACTGCTACAAACATTTTTGCATATGTGGGCCCTTTCCCTTTTTTTAATGATTTCTTTGGGATACAGACCCAGTAGAGACACTGCTGGATCAAAGGGTACGTACAGTTTTATAGCCCTTTGGGCATAGTTCCAAATTGCTCTCCAGAATGGTTAGATCAATTCACAAACTCCTCCAACTCCACCATTAGTGTCTTAGTTTCCCATATACACACCAACATTTATCATTATCTTTCCCTGTCATCTCAGCTAATTTGAGAGATGTGAAGTGGTACCTCAGAGTTCTCTTAATTTGCGTTTCTCTCATCAATAGTAATTTAGAATATTTTTTCATATGACTAGAAATTGCTTTAATTTATTCATCTGAAAATTGTCTTTTCATATCCTAAGCCCATTTACCAATTAAGGAATGGCTTGTATTCTTACAAATTTGAGTCAATTTTTTATAAATTTTAGAAATTAAGCCTTTATCAGAAACATTGGCTGTAAAATTTTTCTCCAGTTTTCTGTTCCCCTTCTACTCTTAAATGAATTGGTTTTCTTTGTACAAAACCTTTTTAATTTAATATAATCAAAATTACCTACTTTGTCTTTTATAGTGTTCTCTAGTTCTTCTTTGGACACAAATTCCTTCCTTCTCCATAGATCACAGTAGACTATCCCTTATTCTCCTAATTTGCTTATCGTACCACCCTTTATGTCTAAATCATGAATCCATTTTGACCTTATCTTGGTATAAGATGTTAGATGTTGGTCAATATCAAGTTTTAGCTATACTATTTTCCAATTTTCCCAGTAATTTTTGTCAAATGGTGAGTTCTTATCTCAGAAGCTGGAGTCTTTAGGTTTATCAATCACTAAATTACTGTAGTCATTGACTACTATGTCTTGTGAACCTAACTTATTCCACTATCCACTGCTCTATTTCTTTCACCAATTCTATTTTTCAAGGAGTTATTTTCTTTTTCCATTTTCCAAATATATTTTTAAGAAGTTATTTTTTTAGTATGTATCTTTTCCATTTCACTAAATGTGGTTCTTAAGTTGTTTTCTTCAGACAATTTTTGTTTCCTTTCCCAAACTCTCCTGCAAAGCTTTCCCCATTTTTCTTTTAAGTCTTTTAAAATTCTTTTTCAATTCTTCCAAGACAGCCTTTTGACCTGGAGAACAGTTCATATCGTTCTCTGTGGCTTCATCTGAAGGCATTTGCCTTTAATATCCTCAGGGTTCATGTTCTGTTCTTCCCTGTCTCCATAATAGCTATCTATCATCAAAGCTCTTTTTGCTTTTCTTCATTTTTAAAGGTTGAGGTCTGCTCCTAGGGCACAGGGGAGATTGTCTCAAGTTTCCTCTACAGGGCCATAGGGATTTTTCACTTCCCTAGAGGGTTCTGATGGTTCTGCAGGCTTTCCCACTGTGCTGGGTTGGTCTGTTGCCTTCTGTAGCTGCGTTGGAGGTCTCACAGCTAGTCTGCTGATCCACTGGCCTTCTGAACAGGACAGAGTAGCCAACACTGCTATATTTTGGCTAAGAACCTCCTACTATATTCCTTGTAAGGAGCCTATCTGCCCTGGGTCTTGTTCCCTCTGCCCAATTGAGACAGACCCTTTCTGAAGTCCTTCCAAGATATCTTAAACTAGAAATTTGTTATACAACAAATATTTGTGGATTCTGTCACTCCAAAATCCATTCAGAGGCTTGATCTATGTTGATTCTGAGGGAAACTAGAAAGAGCTCAGGCAAACTCCTATCTATTCACCATCTTGGCTCCACCCCCCATTACTATTATTTCTTAGCCATTATCAAAAGGATTTAACGATCCCTGCTTTATAATATAGTTTTAGGTCTCATACGGGTAGGCCATCTTCCTTTGTATTTTTTTTTCCATTAATTTCCTTGAAATTCTTGACCTTTTGTTCTGTCAATGAATTTTGTTATTTTTTTCCTAGCTCTGTAAGAACTTATTTATATTTATAAGAATAAAAATCATTCTTCAATTAATAAATTGTCAAAGGGTCAGTATAGGCAGCTTTGAGAGGAAGAAATAAAAGCTATCAATAGCCATATTAAAATGTCCTGAATCACCAAAAATTTGATGCAAATTAAAACAAAACTGAGGTTTCATCTCATATTCATCAGATTTGCAAAACTGATATAAAATGTAAATGACAAATGCTAGACAGGATGTGAGAAAACAGGCACATCAGTACTTTATTGATAGAGCCATGAATTGGTCCAGCCATTCTAGAAAATAGTTTGGAACTATTCCCCCAAAAGTATTAAGTTATGCATACCCCTTGGTTTAGAAATACTATTGCTAACTGATTCATACTTCAAGGAGATCAGAGAAAGAGGAAAACGTCCCATATATACAAAAATATCTATAGCTGCTCTTGTGATGACAAAGAAATGAAAATTGAGGGGACGCCTCTCAATTTGGGAATGACCTGCTCAGGTATTTCACTCTGCAATTCAGTTAACCTTTTCCTTTAAGTATTTAGATACTATACAATTTAGTGCACATTTATTTGGTACATATTAATAATGTGGCAATTTCATTATCTATGGTATTCAAGTATTATGTAGGGAAAAAGACTGGGAAAAGTATAAAAAGATATTATAAAGACAAATACACAATTATAATTTCTGTGAAGATAAATGAAAAAAAAAACTCATTTATTCTTCATTCCCATAAGATTGGCAAAGATAACAAAAAGAAAAATAACAATTATGGGAAGATAAGCCTATTGGTTGAACTGTGAAATGGTTCAGCTATTCTAGAAAACTATGCCCAAGAATTTGAGTCAAAGTACGTACCTTAAGGAGATCTGGGACAGAGAAAGGACCTATATGCACAGGAATGTTTATAGCTCTTTATGAGAAAGAGCTAAAAACAAAATAGGTGTCTGTTAAATAAGGAATGTCTAAACAGATTATAGCAAATTGTGACATGAATGCAATGGAACTTTGTAGCACCAGGAGAATTGAGGAATGGCAGATTCAGAAAAACATGGAAGGAAGGATTTATATAAACGCAGAGTAGAATCAGAGAACAATTTATGTGATGACCAAAATAATATGAAAGTAAATAATTCTGAAAGACCTCTGGAATATGACTCTTTGTTACCTGTAAAATGTTCTATAAGTGTGAGTGCATTATTATTGGCAGGCACCCATTTTGCCTGGTATTTTCATAAGTATGCAATTTACCTTTTACTTTACAGCAATCTGTGGTTACTCCTCAAAGCTTTTGCATTCTTAGTTACTCAGCCACCCTGACTGTCTCTTCTGCTGGCTGTTCCATAGTAGAGGTGTTTCCAATTCTTTGGCTAGTAAGGCTGCCATTTTTCTTCTTCTTCTTTTTTTTTTATATAAAGCTTTTTATTTACAAAACATATGAGTGATTTTTCTACATTGATCTTTGCAAAAATTTTTTTCCCCCAAGCTTTTCCCCTCCTTCCCCCCACCCCCACCCCTAGATGACAGGTAATCTAATACATGCTAAATAGGATAAATTATATGACAAATACAATACATGTATACATATCTATACAGTTATCTTACTGCACAAGAAACATCAGATCTAGAAAGAGAAGAAGAAAAAACAAAGAAGGAAAACAAAATGCATGGAAATATTCACAGAAAGCATTAAAATGCTGTGTTGTGGTTCACACTCAGTTCCCACAGGCCTCTCTCTGGATGTATATGACTATCTTCATCGCTGAACAATTGGTTTGAATCACATCATTGTTGAAGAGAACCGTATCCATCAAAATTGATCATCGTATAGTCTTGTTGCTGTGTATAATGATCTCCTGGTTCTGCTGATTTCACTCAGCACCAGTTCATGCAAGTCTCTCCAGGCCTCTCTGAAATCTTCCTGCTGGTTGTTTCTTACAGAACAATAATATTCCATGACATTCATATACCATAATTTATTCAGCCGTTCTCCAATTGATGGGCATCCTTTCAATTTCCAGTTTCTTGCCACTACAAAAAGGGCTGCCACAAACATTTTTGCACATGTGGGTCCCTTTCCCTCCTTTAAAATCTCTTTGGGATATAGGCCCAGTAGGATCACTGCTGGGTCAAGCCATTTTTCTTTTTCAATCCAAGAAGAAACATTTGGTGTATTTTCCTCTCTGGCTACACTTGTTTCCTCTCTGAGTTTATTAGCCAGAGTTGCCATTGTAAATGTTCACTTATCCCCAATACTTTTTTTTTTTTTGCTTAGGCAATTGAGGTTAAGTGACTTGCCCAGGGTCACACAGCTAGGGAATGTTAAGTGTCTGAGACCAGATTTGAACTCAGGTCCTCCTGACTTCAGGGCTGGTGCTCTATCCACTGCACCACCCAGCTGCCCCTACTGCGCCACCCAGCTGCCCCTATCCCCAATACTTTTTTTTTTAAAAATTGAAATTTCTTTCTTTATTTATTTATTAAAAAAAATTTTTTTAAATTTTATTTGCATAACATATGTGTGGGTAATTCTTCAACAATAACCCTCACATAGCTTTCCGTTACAAATTTTTCCCCCCAACTCCCCACCCTTCCCCTAGATGGCAGGATATCCACTACATGTTAATTATGTTAAAATATTGGCAAATCGAATATATGTATACATATTTCCAAATTTATCATTGCTGTGCAAGAAAAATCTTATCTACACAAACGATATATCAGATAAAGGAAACACAATGTAAGCAAACATCAATCAAGGAGTTTGAGAATGTTATGTTGTGGTCCACATTTCACATCCCTCTCTCTGGGTGTATATGGCTTTCTTCAGTGAACAATTGGAGGTGGTTTGAAACATTTCATTGTTGAAGAGAGCCATGTCCATCAGAATTGATCGTCATATAGTACTGTTGTTGCCGTGTATAATGATCTCCTGGTTCTGCTCATTTCACTCAGCATCAGTTCATGTAAGTCTCTCCAGGACTCTCTGAAATCATCTTGCTGATCATTTCTTACAGAACAATAATATTCCATAATATTCATATACCATAATTTATTCAGCCATTCTCCAATTGAAGGGCATCTATTCAATTTCCAGTTTCTAGCCACTACAAAAAGGGCTGCCACAAACATTCTTGCACATGTGGGGCATTTTCCTTCCTTTATGATTTCTTTGGGATATAAGCCCAATAGAAATGCTGCTGGGTCAAAGGGTATGCACAGTTTGATAACTTTTTGAGCATAGCTCCAAATTGTTTTCCAGAATGGCTGTATCCGTTCACAGCTCCACCAACAATGCATCAGTGTCCCAGCCCTCCCACATCCCCTCCAACATTCATCATTAACTTTTCCTGTCATTTTAGCCAATCTGACAGGTGTGAAGTGATACCTCAGGGTTGTCTTGATTTGCATTTCTCTGATCAATAGTGATTTGGAGCACCTTTTCATATGACTATAAATAGTTTTAATTTCATCCTCTGAAAATTGTCTGTTCATATCCTTTGACCATTTATTGATTGGAGAATGGCTTGAATTTTTATGAATATGAGACAATTCTCTATATATTTTAGAGATGAGACCTTTATCAGAACCCTTAAATGTAAAGATGATTTCCCAATTTATTGCTTCCCTCCTAATCTTGTCTGCACTGATTTTGTTTGTACAAAAACTTTTTAACTTAATATAGTCAAAGTTATCTATCTGGTTTTCAAGTAAGAGTTCCAGTTCTTCTTTGGACATAAATTTATTCCATCTCCAAAGGTCTGAGAGGTAAACTATATTACATTCCTCTAATTTACTTATAGTATCACTCTTTATATCCAGATCATGAACCCATTTAGATCTTATCTTGGTATGTGGTGTTAGATGTGGGTCAAGCCCTAATTTCTTCCACACTAGTTTCCAGTTTTCCCAGCAGTTTTTGTCAAATAGTGAATACTTATCCCAAAAGCTGGGGTCTTTGTATCCCCAATACTTTTAAGAAAAAAAAAATTGGAACCACGTTCTACTCTCCTTGTGGAAGCTGAATGATTCATTATTTCTTTTCTGCCAATTTGAAGCCTGGCAATTTCTAGCAATTGATTTTTTATATGCTTTTACCCCTTTATGGGATGTTTTAACACAGTCAACTCTCAATTATTCATACAGAGCTCACTTGTTTATGGGCTAAGAAGAATTTTTAAAATTAAATTGAAAGTTTTATAGCTGCCTTTTGTTTTTATTTCCTTGCCTCACTCATGAACCCTTAATTGGAACAAAAACATTAAAGATTGCTAATCAATATGTGACCTCCTCTGACAGTATCTACTATACTCCACAACAGTGATCCCACCAGTGCAGTAATTAGGCTAAAACAGCCAGGGTCTTACCTTTGGGAGGGAGTTTTAGAATATGTCAACATCTTCATGGGCCTCTCCTTTCCGTACCTAGCCATATTCTTTGCCACTTAACCTTCAGTGTCACACTTGTTCAGTTTTGGCCCAGAGGACAGAAGCAATAGCAATGTGTGGTGTTTCCAGAATGTGTTGATCTGATCAGAAGTACTTGGGATAAGTTTCACTTTCTGTTGATCACTTGTCCTTTTGACAGCTCTGGTCCCCATCTCTCTGATAAGAGGAGGAAGATATGTTTCCTTATTAGCTATCTGAGCCTGAGTTAATTCATTATATTTCATCAGAATTTGACTGCTTTTTAATATTGTCATGAATATAGAATTTAAAGCTAGGAGGTACTTTAGAGCAAATAGGGTTTCTCATTCTATGAAGAAAGAAACACTTTGTGCATTATGTAGGCTGCAATTTGTTTAAGATTCTGGACTCTAGAAGTGAGCAGAACCAAAAGGACATTGTACACAGTAACAAAAAGATTTTGTGATGATCAACTATGATAGACTTGGCTCTTCTCAGCAATGCACTAATCCAAAACAATTGTACCTGGGATGGAAAATGCTATCTGCATTCAGAGAGAGAACTATAGAGACTACGGTTTGAAGCATACTATTTTCACCTTTTTTTGTTTGTTCTCTCTTTCTCATGGCTTTTTCCTTTGGTTCTGATTTCTCTTTCACAAATTGACTAATATGGAAATATGTTTTAAATGATTGTACATACATAATTTATTATCAGATTGCTTGCTGTCTTGGGAAGGGGTAAGGGAGCAAGATAGAAAAAAATTTGGAACTCAAAATCTTACAAAAATGAATGTTGACGGGGCAGCTAAGTGGCACAGTGTAGAGAGCACCAGCCCTGAAGTCAGGAGGACTTGTCTGATCTCAGACACTTAACATTCCCTAGCTGTGTGGCCCTGGGCAAGTCACTTAACCTCAATTGCCTATGCAAAACAAATAAACAAACAAACAAAAACAAAAAAAAAAAAAAAAAGAAAAGAGTATATTTGTAAATAAAGGATAAGGAGAAAATAATAAAAAAATGAATGTTGAAAACTATCTTTGCAAGTAATTGGAAAAATAAAATACTGTTGAATTTTTTTAATAAAAAAGATTCTGGACTCCATCCTTTAGTTACTTCACAAGTTGAATCTCATGACTGTGTGTGCCCATTTTGACAAAAGCAGGAGATAGATGCTGTTAGGACTCAAACTGGTGGTAGATGATGAATAATCAATCTGTTTTCATAGCAAGAGTAGAGGGTGGTATTATTTCTTCTACCCTTAAAAGCCTTGAGGACTGTTAAAAATCTACACCTGTACCTTTGGTTAATAAACATAGAAAAGACTCAAGTCTAAGTAGAAAAGATCAAATATTTTTTCTTCCTTTTGGGTGAAAATCTGTGATACTGTTGAGGTTGAGAAAGGGAACCCCAAAAGTTCCAGCTTGATGTTGTGAGGTATCTCAAAAGAATTTGCAGGCTTGAACCCATCTCCTAATCAAGGGGCAAAGTTTTTATTGAAAGTAATGTATGCTATTGCCAAGCAGAATGAATTCTAAGGGAATCCAGGAAAGAAACTGAAACAAGGTGATACACTTATACAGCTTTCAATCATAGATATGTTAATTCTATGACCCGAGGGTAAGGCTAGGAAGTAATATCCAGTTTAATTAAGGGTAGCCTCTGAAATTTGATTATCACTGACCAGATCATCAGTCAGCAATGAACTGAATAGTCTTATTTACTACTGTCTCAGGACAATCTGTGGGATCTGTGGGAATTTCCTGAGGCCAGAAGCTATCTGACTACGGAGTGGTCAGAATCAGATAGATTGGGAGTTTCCTGAGGCAGATTCCTAAGCCAGAAGACCCAGGACCACTGACCCATTAGAACAGAAGCCCCCAAGGTCAGGGGACCACAAAATCACATTTCATTAATACTACTGTCCTAGGATAATTGAAGTTTTATATCACTACTATTGCATGCCTTTGTGCCAAGTTTGTGAGGAAGTAAGCTTCTTGAAGGCAAGAATGACTTAAATTCAGTCATCAATATTTTTGCTCATGTCATTTGTCATTTGTCGCTTGCAACACTATTTTTTCCTACAATTACTGTCCTACTCCTCTCCTCAAATTCGTTCAAAAACTAGGTACTATTTTTTTTTTTTTTTTTTTGCTGAGGCAATTGGGGTTAAGTGACTTGCCCTGGATCACACACAACTAAGGGAGTGTTAAATGTCTGAGGCCACATTTGAATTCAAGTCCTCCTGACTTCAAAGCTGGTGCTCTATTTACTGCATCACCTAGCTGCCTAGGTACTGTTCTTTAAACTATATGTAAAGATAAGTAAATAAAAGGCACTTGAAGAGGGAGAAAGCAACAATACGAGAAGCCAGAAGCAGGGCCTCCATAAGAGATGGTATCCAAGATAAGTCATATTTTGGATTATATGATTATAATGATAGAGATGAAAAAACAGTTCATTCTAGACATGGGAGATAGCTTGTTCAAAGGTGAGAGACAAGAATTGGTATACTGGACTCATTAAGCCCATGGACTAATTATTAAGCCAATTTGATTGGAACACAGGGCATGCAGGAAAGTGATATGAAAGATCATGAGCAAATTGTGAAAGGTTACTAAAATTTTTTAAGCAGGAGAGCTATATGGTCATGGCTGTGTATATTTTGGAAATAGGGACAAGATTGTGATTTCATTGATATAGGAAATTCCTTCTGCCAATGATGATCAGCACTTTTCTGCAACATAAAGTCTTGAGAATTGCTTAGAGTACTGAGGAGTTAAGTGGTTTGTCCATCTTCATCTAGTCAGTATGTGCCAGATATGGAATTTGAACCCATCTTCTTAATTCCAAGGCTAACTCTCAATTCATTATGTCACAGTGCTTTTCAGAATAGAAAATAATGTTGTTGCCATCTTAAAGATGGATTTGAAAGGGAAGAAGCTAGAAATTTAAAAAAAAATCTACAACACATTAGGCTATTGCAATAGTCCAGATAAAAGAGCAAGAGGATGGTAGCCATGTGAGTGGAGAGTGCTTGGTATCTTAGGCACTGTGCTAAGTTTTAGGAATACAAAATAAAACAGTTCTTGTCCTCAAGTAACTTACATTTTACCAAAGATGTTATAGATACAAGTATTTCTAAAGTCTGACAAGAGATTGGCTAACAAGGCTGAGGGAGAGAATTGTCAAGGATGACAACAAGATTGCAAACTCAAGTTTATTCACTGGAAGGCAGTGTGAAATAAGGAAATTTGGATAAAGATCAGGTTTGAGGAAAGAAATTTTGTTTTACATATGCTGAGTTTGAGATGACTGAGAGATCCCCAGGTCCAGGATGAAGAAATGGAATTTTAGAAAGAATGGAATGATATTTAGATTTGGGAAACATCTGCTTTGTCATCTTCCCTGATCCTCTATTTTCAAGACCACTGAGATATTCCAGGTGCTCTGTAACTGAAACTTCCTTTATGTATCCTCTTACTCTATTAAAATGGAATCTCTTTCAGAGGAGCCATTTTACTTTTCTATCTGTATGTACGGAGCTTTGCACATGGTAAGTATTTAATACATCCTTTTTCATTCTTTTGTCTTCCTAGAGATGGTAATTGACTTAAGGTGAGATCACCCAACAAAAAATATAAAGAGGAAATAGAAGGACCAGGTTAGAACCTTGGGATATAGCAAGGCTTAGATGGATGTTGATCTAACAAAGAAAACAGAGAAGGTATGATCAAATAGCTATGGGAGCTTCAGTATTGTCACTGAAGGCAAAGGAAAAAAGAGAATTCCAGAGGAGAGGCTGATTGACAAGTCAGAAGCTTTGGAAAAGTCAAATAGAATAAGAACTGAGAACTGAGAAAGGCTTCTGAATTTATCAGTTAAGGGATTTTGAAAAGAGCAATTTTAATGGAATAGTGAAGTCAGAGTTCAGAGAAAAAGTTAAGAAGTATATGAATCTTCATCTGGGTCAATCTGGCTAGCCACGGATGTCCCCAAGGGTTCTGTCCTAGACCCTCTTCTTTTTTCCACTCTGGACTACTTTACTTAGTGATCTCATAAGCTCCTGTGGACAGAATTTTCATCTCAATGCTGATGAGTCTCAAGTCTACTTTTCCAGCTCTAACTGCTTTCCTGATCTGAAATCTTGCATCTTCAACTGCCTATTAAACATCTTAAACTGAATGACTTATAAACATCTTAAACTCAACATGTCCAAAATTGAATACATTTTCTTTCCCCCACAGCCTTTCCTTTTTCACACGTCTCTGTTACTGTCAAGGGCACTACTATTCTCCAGGCTGTTAAATAGATACCATACTTCATTGTGGCTAAATTTCACAACTATTGGACCAAGGAAAAAATGTTGCAAGCGCCAGAAAGAAACAATTTAAATAACAAGGAGCCACAATCATGATTACCCAGGACCTAGTAACTTCTACCTTAAAGGATCAAAGGGCCTGGAATCTGATAGTCTGAAAGGCAAAGGAACTTGGATTACAGCCAAGAATAAACTACTCAGCTAAAATGAGCATTATCTTTCAAGGAAAAAGATAGATATTAAATGATACAGGTGAATTTCACCTATTTCTGATGAAAAGAAAGAGCTAAACAAAAAAAAATTTGATTTCCAAACAGAATTCAAAAGAAGCGCAAAAAGGTAAAAAGGAAAGAACTCTTGAGAATTATATTTCTGTTATGGATATACTTAGACACTGTAGGTATAATTTGATTTTATTATAGTAATATGAAATATAAACTAGAGGTAGAAAGGGGAATGTATGGGAAAAAGAGGAAAAGGGAGGTAAAATAAAGGAAATTACATGTCACAAAGAGGCAAAAAAGATTTATTATAATTGAGGGAAAGAAGGGAAGGGGTTGAACATTGTGTGAATCTTACTCTCATCATATTTGGCTCAAAGAGAAAATATCAGACATATTTGGTTTCATAGAGAAACTTGTCTCACTTTATAGGGAAGTGGGAAAGGAAAGGGGAAGGCTAATAGAAAGGAAAACAAAAGTAGTAGGGGAAAAGTGTAAGAAAGGGGGAGGGCTGTTTGAGGGAGGCAGTGATCAGAAGCAAAATACTGGGAAGGAGAGAGGGGGGAAAGGAAAGAGAAAAGTATAACTTGGGGTAAATAAGATGTCAGGAAATAGAGAATTAGTTATTTGGGAATGGGATGAACTCTCTCATAAAACAGAAGCAGATAGCAGACTGGATTAAAAGCCAGAATCCTACAATATGTTGTTTACAAGAAATACATTTAAAGCAGAATGATACATACAGAGTAAAGGTAAAAGGCTAGAGCAGAATTTATAATGCTTCAGGTGAAGTAAAAAAAATCAGGGGTAGTGATCTGAGATCAAGCAAAAGCAAAAATAGATCTAATTAAAAGAAATAAGAAAGAAAAATATATCCTGCTAAAGGGTATCATAAATAATGAAGCAATATCAATACTAAATATCTATGCACCAAGTGGTATAGCATCCAAATTCCTAGAGGAGAAATTAATAGATTTGCAAGAAAAAATAGACAGCAAAACTACACTAGTGGGGGGGCAGCTAGGTGGCAGCAAGGTGGCACAGTGCATAGAGCACCAGCCCTGAAGTCAAGAGGACCTGAGTTCAAATCTGGTCTCAAACACTTAACACTTCCTAGCTGTGTGACCCTGGGCAAGTCACTTAACCCTAATTGCCTCAGCAAAAACAAACAAACAAAAAAAACCCCCCTATACTAGTGGGGGATCTCAACTTTACTCTCTCAGAACTAGATAAATTAAACCACAAAATAAATAAGCAAAAAGTTAAGGAGGTAAATAGAATTTTAGAAAAGTTAGGTAAAATAGATCTTTGAAGAAAATTGAATGGAGACAGAAAGGAATATACTTTTTCTCAGCAGTTCATGGAACTTATGCAAAAATTGAGCATGTATTAGAGCATAAATACCTCAAAATCAAATGCAAAAAGGCAGAAGTAGTAACTTCATTTTTTTTCAGATCATGATGCAATAAAAATCACATGCAGTAAAAAACCAGGGGAAAATAGACCAAAAATTAATTGGAAACTAAATTAATTGGAATCTAATCTTAAAGAATGAATGGGTGAAACAATAAATCATAGACACAATCAATAACTTCATTCAAGATAATGACAATAATGAGACAACATACCATAATTGTGGGATGTAGTCAAAACAGTAATAAGGGGAACTTTTATATCTCCAGATACTTACTTGCATAAAATAGAGGAAAAGAAGATATCATATACTTCATTCCTCTTTCTCACACACACACCTCCCCCCCTTCCATATTCGACTTGTTGCCAAAGACTAGGTTTCATTTTTGCAACATCTCCCATAATGTACACCCTTCTTGCTACCAACCTGATTCAAGGCTCTATCTTCTTATGCTTGGACTATTGTAATAGCCTGCTAGTTGTTCTGCCCATCACAAGTCTTTCCCCCACTCCAGTCCATCTTCTTATTTCAACCACTAAAATGATTTTCCTAAAGTATAGGTCTGAGTATGTCAATAAACTCAATAAATGTCAGTGGCTCCCTGTCACCTCCAGGATTAAACACATACATTTCGATTCAGTTATTCTTGCCTCTGCTTTTTCTCAAACAATACATTCTTTCTCTCAGCATTTCCACTATCTGCCCCTGGACTAGAATGCTGTCCTTTCTCATCCTGGCTTACTTGGTTTCCTTCAGGTCTCAGCTAAAATCCAAACTTTTTCTTCTTTTTTAATAATAGCTTTTTATTTTCAAAATATATGCAAAGATAGTTTTCTTTTTCTTTTTTTATTAAAACTTTTTATTTGCAACACATATACATAGGTAATTTTTCAACATTGACTCCTGCAAAGCCTTCTATTCCAAATTTTTCTTTCCTTCCCCCCAACCCCTCCCCTAGATGGCAGATAGTCTAGTACATGTTAATTATGTTAAAATATATGACAAATCGAATATATGTATACATATTTACACAATTATCAAAGATAATTTTCATCATTCACCCTTGAAAAACCTTGTGTTCCAAATTTTTCTATCTTCCTTCTCCCCTCCCCCTCCCCTAAACAGCAAGTAATCCAAGATATATTAAACATATACAATTTTTCCATACATATTTCCACATGCTGCACAAGAAAAATCAGATCAAAAAGGGAAAAGATAAGAAAGAAAACAAAAAATAAGCAAACAACAACAAAAAAGGGGAAAATACTATGTTGTGATCCACAGTGAATCTGAGAGTCTTCTTTCTTGTGAAGGCTCTCTCCATTACAAGTCTATTGGAATTGGCCTGAATCATCTCATTGTTGAAAAGAGCCAAGTCCATCAAAATTGATCATCACATAATCTTATTGTTGCTGTGTATAATGATCTCCTGGTTCTAGTCACTTCACTTAACATTAGTTCATTTAAGTCTCTCCAGGTCTTTCTGAAATCATCCTGCTGATCATTTCTTATAGAACAATAATATTCCCTAACATTCATATACCATAACTTATTCAGCCATTCTCCAACTGATGGGCATCCACTCAACTTCCAGTTTCTTGCCACTACAAAAAGGGGTACTACAAACATAAAATTCAAACTTTTACCAGAAGCTTTCCCCAATCTCTTTTAATGTGAGAACTTTCCCTTTGTTGAATAGATACAGATAAAAATATATTTCTAGATACAGTTAGAAATATTGACATTGATACAGATATATAAATGTAGTTATAGCTATGGATAGCTATAGATATGCACATAGACATAGATCTAGATATAGCTTATTTAGATACAGTTGTTATATTCTTTTAGATTTTAAGGTCCTGGTTTTGCCCTTCTATTCCAAGAGTTTAGAAATAGTATGTACTTAATAAATACTAATTTACTCACTGAGAAGTAATGGTTTAAAAGGATTGCACCTTCCAATCCCTAAGGATATATATATATATATATATATATATATAAACTCTTTCTCAGTGATTAAGGAACTTCCACCCCATCATGCCCTCTCCATCCCAACAATTCTGAACCCCTAGATATCATTATTCAGATTCCATTTTGTCCCCCACTGCCTGTTTCCATACTCCCATCTCCCACTATATAAATTCTCTTTTCCCATAGCTTCCCTTCCACGGTGCTCTATAGAACACTTGTCCCATAGGTAACAAACTTGCTTTCATCTTAAAAATTTTCCTTTCACATTCCTTCCATCTTCTAGATCTCATCTAGATTTAGACCTGAGATCTATGTCTCAAAGACCATCTCCATGCTCCTTTTCCAGAACTGACTGCACTTTGACTCATTTGCTCTGACTCACTGATTAAGGTAGGAGAGTTAGAATATACCTTGCTCCTTACTTCTAAGTTCTCCTCCTACCATTTCTACTTAATAATTACTCCTTTGAAGTTCATTCACTCCATATCTACCAAATAATAACATTTGTGGTAGCTGTTACCTATTGACTTTAGGACAATTTCTTTCTTTCTTTTATGAATTTAATGTGTAGCTCACCATCTTTCAACTTACTTTTTCCTTCAACATACATATTTAAACTTTCTCAAACAGCCTAACTTGTGAGTTCCTCAGCTTAATCATTTCCTATGGCTTACTCCTCCACCCAACCTCAATTAAATACAGTTTATTTACAATTAAAAACATGGTCAATGATCTTGTCAACACAAATGCACCATTTCCATGTTCATGAACACTGATATTTTTTTTATCTCATCACAATCTATTGTTATTCTGTTTCTCCTTCTATCTTAAAAGATCTAACCTTGTTCTTTATACTTATTATGACCTCTAATGCTTCCACTCCCTTAGCTCTTTCCCAGGCCATTATTCTGACATTGGCTATCCTCTTTTCCCTTCCACATCTTGAAAGCCTGATGAACTAGTTTAATTCTACACCATCCTCTTCTCTGAAGTCCTTTGTCCTTATATTCTATGAAACATCTTGCCCTGCTAAGTCTCAGCACTGGATTATTCCCACCATCTACTGTCATCAGTCTTACCTGTTGCTGAATAAAAGTGGAGAAAATAATGAAACTATATTAACTGACTAAAATTTTATCTCGACTGTATACTCACAGCTGAAAGGCAATACTTAATATGATCATACTTTCATTTATACTGCCCCTCAACTCTCAGCTGAGAAGTGCCTTATGTTTTACTGAAAAAAATTAAAGTCTTTTGTCAAGCACTCCATTTTCTCTCTTCTGCCATTATCTTCTCCTTCCTCTCATCTCACATAAACAGGTTATCCTTCTCCCCTCCAAGGCTAATTTTTACAAATACAAATAATCCCATTCCATCTCATCTTTTCCTGCTTGTCTCTTTTGTCATCTCTAGTCACACTTGTCTTCAATTTCTCCCTTTCTATTGACTTTCCTTACTACTTACAAAGATATCTATATCTCCCCCATCCTCAAAAAGCCTTCACTTTATCAGTTCATCCCTACTAGGGACAACTAGGTAGCAAAGTGGATGGAACACAAGGGCTGGAGTCAAGAAGACTTGAGTTCAAATATAACTTCATACACTTATTAGTTATGTGATCCAGAGCAAGTAACTTTACTTGTTTGCCACAGTTTCCTGATCCATAAACTTAATTCAATAGTAGCATTGACCTCCTGGAGTTTTTGTGAGGAACAAATGAGATCATAATTATAATGCATTTAACACAGTGCATAATATATAGTAAGTGCTTTATAAATGTTAGCTATTATTATTGACTAACTGCTAGACATCACCCCTCCTTTTCATGGCTGAACTCTTTGAGAAGGCTATCTATAATCTATGTCTGTTTTTTTTTCCTTCTTGCTCTCTTAATTCTCTACAATCTTGCTTCTGACCTTATCATTCAATTAAATCTGCTCTCAACAAAGTTATCAAAGAATCTTTTAATTGCTAAGTATAATAGACTTTTGTATTTTTTGGGGGGGGGCGCTAGGCAATAGAGGTTAAGTGACTTGCCCAGGGTCACATGGCTGAAAAGTATCAATTTTCTCAAGCTGAATTTGAACTCAGATGGTCCAGGTTCCGGTGCCAGTGCTTTGTCCATCATACTAATTACCTGAAGGGCCTTTTCTTAATCCCCCAACCTTCTTGATTTCTTTGTAATCTCTGACACTGTCAATGACCCTCTACTTCTGGGATAGATATTCTCTTCTTTATCTCTAGGTTTCTGTGACACTATTCTCCTGGTTTTCTACCTACTATTTGATGGCTCCTTTTCAGTTTTCTTTATCAAACATTAACCATGTCATGGACATTGATGATGGGTGTCTCACAGGGCATCTGTCCTGATCCCTCTTTTCTTCTCATCTATACCTGGATTCAATTATGATTTCTATGCTGATGATGCTCAAATTTACTTATCTAGCCCTAACCTTTCTCTCCATATTTATATCTTTAATTGCCTATTGGACATCTCGAAATGGATGTCCAGTAGACATCTCATACTCAGCATATCCAAAAACTGAATTCATTATCTTAGTCCTCCTCCAAACTCTTCAGAATCTTCTTTTTCATTTTGAGGGAATGACTATCTTTCTAGTCACCTACGCTGACTACCTAGGTGTCATATTCTATTCTTCACTCTCTCAGCCCTCATATTCAATATATTGCCAAGTTCTGTCAATTTATATTCATAGCATCTTTTGGATATGCCCCCTCTCTCCTCTGACACTTATACCATTCTGGTAGAGCCCCTTATCACCTCATACTTGGGTTGTTCCAATAGCCTGATAATTGGTCTCTCTGTCTCAAGTCTTTCCCTACTCCAGTCTATTCTCCATTTAGTTGTCAAATTAATCTTCCTAATGCTCAGATCAAACTATTGTTACCTCACTATTTAATGAACTTCAGTGGTTCTTTATTACCTTCAGGATCAAATATCAAATCTTTTTTCTAGTTAAAGCCATTTATAATTTAGTCACCTTTCATTGATACATTATTGGTGGAACTGTGAACAGATCCAACCATTCTGGAGAGCTTGGAGCTATGTTCAAAAAGTTATCAAACTGTTCATATCCTTTGACCCAACAGTGTTTCTATTGGGCCCATATTTCAAAGAGATCTTAAAGGAGGGAAAGGGACCCACATGTGCAAGAATGTTTGTGGCAGCCCTTTTTGTAGTGGCTAGAAACTGGAAACTGAATGGATGTCCATCAATTGGAGAATGGCTGAATAAATTATGGTATATGAATGTCATGGAATATCATTGTTCTGTAAGAAACAACCAGCAGGATGATTTCAGAGAGGCCTGGAGAGACTTGCATGAACTGATGCTGAGTGAAATGAGCAGAACCAAGAGATCATTATACACAGCAACAACAATAATATATGATGATCAATTCTGATGGACATGGCTCTCTTCAACAATGTAATGTTTCAAACCAGTTCCAATTGTTCAGTGAAGAAAGCCATATACACCCAGAGAGAGGGATATGAATGTGGACCACAACATAACATTTTCATGCTCTCTATTGCTGTTTGCTTGCATTATGTTTCCCTTCTCAGATTTTTTTTTCTTGTAGATCCGACTTTTCTTGCACAGCAAGATAACTGTATAAATATGTATACACATATTTGATTTGTCAAGTATTTTAACATAATTAACATGTAGTAGACTTCCTGCCATCTAGGGGAGGGGTAACAGAAAGCTTTGGAAGGGTCAATGTTGAAAAATTACTCATACATATGTTTTGCAAATAAAAAGCTTTAATAAAAAAATTAAATAAAAAAAAAACAATTTAGTCACTTTTTGTCCAGTCTTCTAACACCTTACTTCCCCCTCACATATACTCCACTATGCAATTGTACAATGTTCTTTATTCTTTCTCATAGGAGACACTCTACCTTCTGATTCTGAGCATTCTTACTGAGCATTTCGCATCCCTGGAATTCTTTCCCTCCTCACTGCTGCCTCTAGGCTTCTTTTATTCCTCAGCTAAAATCCCACCTTTTACAAGAAGCCTTTCCCAACCCACCTTAATGCTAGTATCTTTCTTTTGTTGATTATCTCCTGTATATGTCTTATTTGTACATAGCTATTTTCATGTTGTCTTCCCTGAGAGGCTGCTAAGCTCTTTGAGAGAAGGGATTGTCTTTTGCTTAATAAAGTGCTTATGTGTGTTGTTGGCCAGTCCTGATCTATGGCTGCTTGAACAAGTCAATTTAAAATGCTTTAAAGTTTAAAATAAGAACAGTTTAACAGAATTAAGATAAAAACACTATTCCCTTTTCTTTCAGAATCAGCACAGAAGAGACAAGCTAAATCAGGAACACATTCCCAGGAGGACAGTAAAAGCACAGGTAAAGCTTTTGGCCCAATTTCCCCCCAATGCTGAGCCTCTTAAACTTCAAGCAGCAAAAGAAAAAAAAAAGTCAAATAGTCTCCTTCTTCCTCCTTTTTAAAGTGTAGACACATAACCTTGCTCTTAGCAATGGATAGGCACAGTTGGTTGGTTATTGTCTTTCATTCTTGAAGAGGACCAAGATACATCGCTATGTTGGGGTCAAAATACAATATGTCTGACTGTGGCTGATTAGATTAATGAAAGCTTGGAAGACTCTACCAAAGGTTGGACACAAATAGTCCATATGAACATTTGGGATGAAGATATCTCTTGGCATGGTAGCAACTTCTCAGTGCCTCATTAATCACTCACACACACACACACACACACACACACACACACACACACAAAACAAAACAAAACAGTTGAGCTCTGACTACAGAAAATAATGAAATAGGAGCAAAAAAGTAGAGAGAACTTCATCTAGGAGTTTATCTGTGAATGGAAAAAGACATAGGATAACTAGAGGGGATGATTTAGAAAGATTGACTTCAGCTATATTATGAAGGGTTTAAAATGCCAAACAAAGACATTTGTATTTCATGTTAGTTACAGGAAGTGGTCAGCCATTGAAGGTTATTGATCAGAAAAGTGATATGGTCAGAACTATACTTTAGGATTATGAATCTGCAGTGATGTGGAGGATAGATTAAAGAGTAGAGATACCAGTGGTAGAAAGAACAATCAGGAGATAATTTTAATAGCTCAAGTGAAAATAAATGAAAGTCTAAATGAGGATAATAATTATGTGAGTGGAGAGAAAGGAGAAAGGAGGAGAAAAGATTTTGTGTAAGTAAAATCAATAAGACCTTGCAACTGATTTGGTAAGAAAAGTGAGGGAGAGGGAAGAATGAAGAATGACTCTTGAGGTTGCCAACTTGGATGATTGAAAAGATGCTATTGTCCTCAGCAGAAATAGCAAAGTTAGGAAGAAGGGAGTATTTATGGAAGAAAGATAGTTTGTTATATTTTGAACATTCTGAGTTTGAGAGGCCTGTGGGACATACAGGTATACTCTACCAGGAAACTTCCACAGTTGCTAAAGTGCTGTGGGAGAAGTATTTCTATGTATTAACTTTCTTCCAAGATTCATCTGGAACAATATGAAGCTTTTGAAAGTATATTATTCAAGCACCCATCATAAACTATCTTAAGGAGCTTATAAAAGCCATAAAAAGATGGAGAAACATGGGATATTAGCTAATTGGGGTAGAGAGATCAAGTTTGAGGACTGAGGAGAAATGGGCATATTTGTAGGCAAAAAGAAAGCAGGATCCATATGGCATCATATTGACACCACAAATTATGTTGAATTGTATTTTTATTTATTTTATTAAATATTTCCCTATTACATTAAAAAAAGAAGAAGAAAGTATACTACTCAAAGAGGAGGAGAAAATGCTTTGTAAAAGACTAAAGAGAACAGAAAAGAAGGGAAGGTTTGGAATAATCTCTGTGGGAAGAAAAAGAACCCAAGGATTGCTAAACTTCAGTGAGGGGCCAGTGGAGATTAGATAACATAAATTTATAGCAGATTCTGTTAACCAAGTGCCTTATTTCATCCAGCAGTGTTCAGGATCACTCCCTGCTTCCTTGACCCTCTTCTAAATAGCCTTGCCAGCTGTCTTTCAGCTCTGATCAGAGAAAGTGCCTCGGAAATTTTAAACATATCATCTCTGGAACTGCTGCTCTTAGGCTTCAGTCTCCTGATTGGTGACTTCCTTCCCTGGCCCACTGTTTATAGAAGACCTCATTCATGCTTCCCTTTATTCCCAACTTTCCAGCCATATTATGAACAATTTTCTCAGCTGTCTGCTTTACATGTGCTCATCCCCTTCTCTCTTTTCCTCCACTTCCTCATTTTGGAATCAAGGATCAAATCAACTCAGCTATTATTTCTAGAAGGAGTGTATCAATCTTATTCCTCTACATCTCCACTTATCACCCTCATAGCTTCCCAAAATGTTCTCCCTTCCATTAATTATTCCTGTCTGTATTGTTTCTCCCTATTACAATATAAGGACAACTATATGGTCCAGTGGATAGAGCACCAGACCTATAGGCTGGGCCTCAGAAACTTAATAGCAGGGCAAATCACTTGACTCCGTTTGTCTCAGTTTCCTCATCTATAAAATAAGCTGGAGAAGAAAATGGCAAAGCAAGAAAACCTCAAAATGGTTTCATGAGGAAATAATGACTGAAATACCTGAACAACAACAAAATTACAATGCAAGTTCCTCAAAGGCAGAGACTATCTTTGCATATATATTCTACCACACTTGATACATAATAAGTCTTAGTAAATGTCTTTTCATTCATTTATAATGTAGCCCTACTTGTAAGATGAATGGGAGTAGAAGAGGCAAGTGATGGTTATTGCCTCGGTTTGAGATTTGGCAAAGTATGAATGCAGATTGGACTGGGGGCAAGGGATTCAAGACTGGAGGATTGCATAGAGTTGAACAAATCAACCACGAGTAATGAATATGAAGTGGGATCAGACCAGGGTAGATGATGGACAAAGAAAACAGAATGGGTGGAAGGTACTAGATTCAGTTTTAAATTTATGATCCTATCATCAGGAGTAGTTTTAGGATGAGTAAGGCAAAGGTAGAAAAATATGAAGTTATTTTAGAGTCCTAAGTACAGGGGTACAGGGAAGAGTGTTGAAATAAAAGGTGTAACAATTTACATGGGTGCTAGTCTAGAATAAAGAGAATATATTATAGATTCAGAAATAGAAAGGACCTAAGAAGCCATGTGATCCAATCCCTTTGATGTGAAGTTGGAACTCTTACTCAACTCATCTGGTCTCTATAGTTAGTAGCTCTAATCCATCCCTAATGTCTCCATTGTCAAAAAGTTAAACTCTGAGACTGTTTTGATTAACGTATCTTCAGACAAGTCTGGGGCCTGGTCAATTACACAAACTTTACCTGGCTCCTTCTTGATCCATTCCTGGCCTCTCCCTAACTTTTCCCCAACTTTCCTCAGGCTCCTCCTCTGCTCAGACCCTGCCTTTGTTCTGCCTCTCCCTTGAGACATTAAAAGTCTCTCAACCCAAAAGCATGTTGTTTAATCATCTATGATTCTGTCTTGCTTAGTTATGCTTAGTTAAGTCCATGAACTATTTCACATAGTAAATGACAAATCTCTGTGACCCATGATAGATGTCTGACAAGATTTCTTCATGTTGCAAAGCATTACTCTCTGACAGTCTAAAACTATGCTCAATCACAAAATCTCAGTTTCCTAATCTACTTTACCTTTACTCTACAAATGAGAAAAATGAACCCCATCAAGTATAAGCAAACATTGTTTATATATTCCATAAGTTGTAAGCAGCTGAACCAGGATTTAAACTCAGATTTTCTAACTCCAAATCCAGAAGTAGGTTATGGAATTTGGAAAAAAAAAAAAAAAAACAATGAAGTTTCAGAGGAGATTGATGTTAAAGTTCTTGTGTATGCAAAACAGAAGTTGGAGTGGAAAATAATAGACTATAAGCCAAAAATTAGGCTTCTTATTGAAAAAAGGAGAATAATTTGGAAGCTGATAAGTTACTGTAACAGAGATTTGGACTATGTGATGGACTAAAATTCAAAGAGGATAGAGTTGCATGATGGTGGCAAAGAAACAGTCTGGAAATGGCAGTAAAAAGTAAGAAAGGAGCATGCCTATTCCTCCTCACACAAAGTATTTTTAGGGCATGAGAAGAACATCTAGTGCTAGAGAGTAGTGAAGGATGAAGGGTCCTTCAGAGGAAGTGAGGTTTCTATTGGTATCAGAAAATGAGAGTGTGATGTGGAAAGATCTAGAATTAAGGGGATTCAGTCAACACTAGAAGGCATAGAGGAATAGTAAAGCAGAGGAAGATAAGGACCATGGAAAAGGAGGGTTGAGGTCAATTGGCATGAGAGTAGAGGAAGAAGAGAAAGGAATTAGTTATCATCTCAGTTTATTATTGTTATTTTAAAATCAATTAATATATATTTTAAAATTTTACCAGTTTAGATTTCTAATATAGAAATAAATATAATCGATGTTTTTTTTTTTTTAAAAAAAAAAAGCTCTTTGGTGTCCTTAATTTTTAATTGAGTAAAAGAGTCCTGACATCAAAAAGTTTGAGAACCAGTGTTTTAGGATAATTAGCTTCAGTTCAGTCATTTTCCACCTTCCAGCCACCTTTGGGAATCTTATGTACAAGAGAAAGGTGTGAATGTAGTCTGTGCCCTAGGGCACAATTCATAGTCAGACTGATCTTTTCATATGTACTTAAGGTATCTCCCTCCTTTTCCAGATAAAGAGAATCTATTTGATCTTTGAGTTTTAGACTTGGCAGCCCCTCACTTTTTTTCTGAAGTTCTTCAGGGCAACCCTTCTTAAAAGAAAATGAACAAGCCACAATCCCAGTCATTTGGGCACTTATTTTCTTGTATCTTCTCATGGAAATATTTTCTTCTCCTAACTTTCATGTTTATGCCTCTTAGAGAGATTCCAACTTAAGATTGTCACTCTTGGAAGGCTAGGACTGCATGTCCTTTTTTTTTTTTTTTTTTTTTTTTTTTTTTAATTCTCTACAATTTCTAGAAAAGAGTTTTACTTTCTTTTCTTTTCTTGTTTCTGGTTATACATATACATTAATTTTTAAAAATACATATTTCTTTAGGAATCATGTTAGGAGAGAAAAATCAGAACAAAAGGGGAAAACCATGAGAGAGAAAAAAAAAGGCAGAAGAAAAAGGAAAAATAAGTGAACATGGGATGTGTTGATTTACATTCATTCTCCATAGTTCTCTCTCTGGATAAAGATGGGAGTTTTCTATCCAAAGTTTATTGAAATTGCCTTGGATCACTGAACCACTAAGAAAAACCAAGTCATTCATGGTTGATTATTAAACAATCTTGCTGTTACTATATACACTGTATTCCTGGTTCTACTTGTTTTGGTCAGCATCAATTCATGTAAACCTTTCCAGGCCTTTTTAAAATCAGCTTGTTCATCGTTTTTAATAGAAAAATATTTTCATGTACCATAACTTATTCAATCATTCCTCAGTTGATGGGCATCTACTCATTTTCCACCACAAAGAGTTGCTACAGACATTTTTGCACACGTGGATCCTTTTCCCTCCTTTATGATTTCCTTGCATAATTTTATAGCCCTTTGGGCATAGTTCCAAATAGAGCTTTACTTTTAATAAATGTTTTTTTGTTTTATTAAATGTTTGAAGATAATTATATCTTTACATCTCCAGTGCTTAGAGCATAATGCCTGGTAAGCACTTAAATGCTTGTTGATTGATTGATTAAGAAAGGCTTAATGGAAAAGATGAAACATTTGTTAGGCATAGAAAGATAGGAGATGGGGCAGCTAGGTGGCGCAGTGGATAGAGCACCAGCCCTGAAGGCAGGAGGACCTGGGTTCAAATCTGGTCTCAGACACTTAACATTCCCTAGCTGTGTGACCCTGGGCAAGTCACTTAACCCCATTTGCCTCAGCAAAAAGCAAAAAAAAAAAAAAAGAGAGAGAGAGTTTGAATAAGTAGATGAGGAAGAAAAAGAAGTAAGGAATTCTATGTAAAGGCAGTAACATGAACAAAAGCATAGAAACAGAGATTAGCATTTCAAGGGAGTGAATCATCTAATTGGATGCATGTTGGAGAGTAGTTAGGATGATAATGTTGGATTGGTAGAAGAGATTCAAATTTTAGAGTGCCTCAAGAGCCAGACCAAGGTGGTTTAAATGGAAATATATAAAGAATTAGGAGAAGATACATGACTAAGCAGGAAGAGACTGGAAGCAGGAAAATAGAGTATAGTAATTTACGTGTAAGGAATTTACTAGACTAAAATATCCTTGAGAGTAGAGACTGTCATCTTTCATCTTTATATCCTAGGTATTCTAATATACTACTTTATAATATGGCAGGGAAAAGGTTCCTCAGTACTTTGGGTGGAGCCCCTATGGCAGATTTATGAGTTTAAGTATGAGAGTAATAGACTTAACCGAGCTTCCTCTCCCCACTTACAGCAATAAGCATATAATGAAGCAACAAGTCAAAATTAATCATAGGCTTTAGATTAAGTGGCAATGGTTCTTAAAATTGAAGTGACATTGAATATGGGACACTGCACAACAAGAGCCTTCAGATAGGCTGAGAAAGGTTGGTATGCCCAAGGAGTTGTCTTCAGGCATTTTCAAGTCTGTTGAGAACTTAAGTCACTTCAGAGATCGGAGCCAGTATGGCAGTGTGACCAAACTCTTTGAGAAGAAAGAGAGGGTAGAATAGAGGATGATGTTAAGGAGAGGTATTGTTTAAGATCTTACCCACTCTTCCCTAGCCAAAACTAAGCTTTGAAGGGTACAGGGGATTTTGAATTTCCCACCTTCCCATCAGTGTCCTAATGGTACCCCCATACCAGCTGATGTCAGTGTCTCCTTTGAGAATAAGCACAGTTTGGATGTAGAGTCATGACTCCACAAAGAGCTCAGCAAAGAATCTATATGATATTCTATAGTGTATAGTAAAAGACCAGGAACTATGTTACTCCTTTGCACATAGGCTTTCTAAACTCAAACCTACTTTTCCTGATCTCTGTATACAGTTGTGGAAGATAATGTCACAGACTTTGGGGAAAGAGAAATTTCATAACAACTGTTCTTAAAATACTACCTTAGTAACTACTACTCCAAAAAATAATTGAGTCTGGCTAACTAAATGACAATCAATTTGCAATTGTGCTGAGTACACCAAAACGAGGGCTTGAGAACCAACTCTTTCAGGGAGATGTAGTCAATTTAACTCATTCTGAGAGAGTCAGCTCAGAAGACTGATAAATGAGAAGACATGGGCAGTAATTGTGCAAGATTAGAATCATAGACTTAAATCATAGATCTGAAAGAGTCAAGGCAGAGTATGTGCCAGGCATTTTGCTAAGCACCGAGGATACAAAGAAAAGATATCAAATAATCCCTACCCTCTAGAAGCTCACAATTTAATGGGGGAGACAACACTTACAAAAGAAGCTGAAAAGGGAAAGAATGAGAGTAACCTGTTCAGGATATGAAGTCCTACACCTAGAGGGGTGGGAAATAGTAAGGTCCTGGGAGGCTCCAGAGAGATGCTAAGGAAATGAGTTTCAGGGGTAATGTCATGCTGTATGATGATGAGTTCCTGGAACTGATGAAAACTAAAAGAGCAACAGATAGGAAAATGACCTCAGAGATAGTTTAGTACAATCTCCTTATTTTAGAGATAAAGTGTTGGACAAGTAGCATAGTGGATAGAGTGGATCTGGAGTCAGGAATATCAGAGTTCAAATCTAGCCTCAGATATTTATTAAGTGTGTGATTTAACATGTTTGCTTTGTTTCTTCATATGTAAAATGGTGATATTAATAGCATCTACCTCCCAGAATAAGGACCAACTGAAATAATATATGTCAAGTGCTTAGTGCAGTTCCTGGCATATGGTAGGTGCTATATAAACATTAGTTATTGTTATTATTCTAAGAAAAAAACTGAGCTTCATAAATGCAAAGGGACTTGGCCAAGAGTACCCAAGTAAAGTCAGACAAGGACTCGAAACCAGGTTCTCTGACTCCAGAGCTTTTTTTCACAAGAGACAGATAAACTGCAATTTGCATCATTGGAGGTTACTTCCACTTGAGAATGACCTACCTCTGATGAGATTACAGGTCCAAGACTATGGGATTTGAGATGATGACATTGGGAGATGGTTGGGAAAAATGTGTTTATTTTGTTAATGTTTCTGATATTTTGTTAATGTCACTGGTTTGTTAAATTCAATATGAAAATGTACTTAGCCTTTATAGATTTATTTCCTGTGAATGTTCTCTTTTCTCCAAGGAAGGAAAGGCAGGAGAAAAAAGGAAGGGAGGAACAATGAAGAAGAGACAACAGTATATGGTCTCAACAACAAGATTATGTGACAGTCAACTGTAATAGACTTGGTTCTTTTCAACAATGAGGTGATTCAGGGGCAGCTGCATGGTGCAGTGGATAGAATACCACCCCTGAAGTCAGGAGGACCTGAGTTCAAATCTAGCCTCAGACACTTAACATTTCCTAGCTGGTGACCCTGGGCAAGTTTCTTAACCCTAATTGCCTTAGCAAAAACAAAAAACTATTCAAGGCAATTCCAATAGACTCATGATGGAAAGAGCCATCCACATTCAGAGAGAGAACTATGGAGACTGCATGTGGATCAAAGCATAGTATTTTCACCTCTGTTGTTTTTGTTGTTTGCTTCCTTATTTTTTTCCCCTTTTGATCTTTTTTCTTGCACTGCATGATGAATGTGGAAATATGTTTAGAAGAATTGCAAATGTTTAACCTATATATCAGATTGCCTGCTATCTAGGAGAGGGAGGGAAAGAGAAAGAAAAATTTGAAACACAAGGTTTTGCAAAGGTGAATGTTGAAAATTATTTACACATATTTGGAAAAATAAAACACTATTTTAAAAAAAGTATATGATACTAGGACTTAGAAAAATGATCATAGGAAGGCATTAAAAAAAAAAAGGGCCCCTCTCACTTTACTATCTTCTAAACATTACCTTTATGATTCCTTAAAAAAAAGTTATGGTTCATTCCCCCCCCCTTTTATGGCAGTTAATTTTGCTCAGTGAATAACTGTTGGGGGCCATAGAATAAATACTCTTTTAGTTCTCACTACCATTCTCAGCAACATATGCTTCTCTCAGACACATGAAGGGCTAAGTGAGAGATAGGGGTCTAACCCAGTATCAGAGAAATAACTTGAAGCACGTGTTTTGCTAATGGTCAGAAGCCTCTGAAATAGATGATCACACATGATCACACATTGAGAACCAGAATGGACCTTAAAAGTTATCTAGCCCCATCCCCTTTTTTTTTTCAGATGAAAAAAACTGAAGAAGAATTTCACACAACCTGTAACATGTCAAGCTGGGATCCAAATACAGGTCTTCTGATTCAACATTGTTTCATACATTTGGCTTTAGAAACACTACAGAATGGTTTTTTATGTTTTTTTTATGATAATACAATTATTTTGGGAACATTGTCTTGTTTGTTTAGCAGATTTTTTTTTATTAATGTTTTTTGCTTTTGCATCATGATCTGTTAGAGAATACAAGAATAAAAACCCCTTATGAAATATGTCAGGTCACCAATGCAGGATATGATCAAAGATGTGGGGACAAGCATGGCTCAGGGACAGCCATGCCCCAATGGGTCCTGTAAAAGCAAGAACCAGCTCTGAAGAAAAAGTCCACAAACCAGTCAACTATAATGGAAATACCAACTTTTTGAGAGTTCATTTTTTACTTTTTCCTAATATCTCTGTCAGAGTTCAGCAGAGGTGAGGAGGGATGATAATGGAGATTTTTTTTTTCTTTTCTTCCCTCACCATTGACAATGGCATCTTTCAGAGTAAAGTCAGCAAAAGCATAGTAAGAGATAGGTGTTTGATCATAGTTTAATTACAGAGTCTAGTGAAAATAGTGAGAAGAGTTGGAAATTCAGTGTTTAGAGCTGGGATCCTGCTCAAATCCCAGAGAAGGCCCCAAAGTTGAAACTCTTCCTGGTGGTATAGTGAAGGTTGCTGTTTTTCCTGAAAGAGTATCCAGTCAAAACTGAAGTAGTAGAGAATAAGGCCAGATAGCCTCTAGCATCAATTTGATGAAGCACCAAAGTAGCAATCATCACTCTTCCTGGTAAGACATAAGACCAGGGAAGTCCTGGGCCAACAGAGAGACCTGCATACAGAGAGCAGCAGTGCAATAACATCTTAAGCAGATACAGGATCCTATAGCTTAGGAGTTGTTGGTTGCATTGGCAACATATGTTCTCCATAAATGTGTTTCTTTGGTCACATACTCTGTTGATACTAATCAAGGATGCTATGTGCATTTGTGGGAGAGATGGAGTTTGATGATGAGGTTTAAGGGAAAGATGTTTTATATTTATTTTGCTTATTCTGCCATGTCAATAAATATCTTTGCTTTGAGTTAATGTGTGCTCCAGCTAACTTAAAAAGAAATGTTACAGTTCTTCTGGTTGACTATTAAGAATATATAAGCTTTTTATAAACTATTCTTTTAGAAGCACAGACCCACAGATTACCTTTAATCTAGGATAGGCAACCTACATGGAAATAAGGGGTTTGTGAATTTGGTGCTAGCTCCACTGGGGCTACACTTACATGTAATTTCATATGTTTAGTCCCCAGTGATAGGGAGGTATTTCTATATCTCTTCTCCAGAGCCAGAATTGGACAGGATAATTACTTAGTTGAGTTTCATTTTAATGTTCTTTTCAGAGTCAGTATGTATACACTATTTTCCTGGCTTTGGTGACTTCAGTTCACATAACTCTTCCCCTGTGTAAAAGGATACTGACCTCCCACCCTTTTCTTTCCCCTATATATTACAAAATAATATTAGGATAGTACTTTAGTCTAAAGTCCTTAGCCCCAACTGAACATAGATAGATAATGTGAATAATCAGTATATACTTGGTGTGCTTGTCTGAAATCCTTTTCAAAGATCTAATTTCATTTCTAAAATGAAAGTTCAATAAAGTACTGTTTTTCCAAAAATTAGAATTCCAATGTGACTGAATGAGAATCAATGTCCTTGATTAATACATGTAAGCCCCAAACCTTTCCCCATCGTTAACTGTATTAATATAATGATCAGACTCAAAAAAGCAAGAAGTCTTCTATTCAATTCTTAGAAATCTTTGATGTTTGCCTTTGACTAGGTAGAAAGAAGAGATCCTGGTTGGAGGGATTTTAGAAAAACGATTCTTCAGGGTGTGCCAAAAGTTAAGTGTATATTATAGTGTTTGGTGAATCAAAACTGTTAACCAAAATTTTCACCTGAACTTTGTTCTCTGGGGAGTGCCAACCTCATTATACAATAAGAGTAGCTCAATTTTTCTTGTTTAGTTGTGCCTATCTCTTTCCGACCCCATTTGGAGATTTCTTGGTAAAGATACTGGAGTAGTTCCTTCTCCAGCTCATTTTATAGATGAGGCAAACAAGGTTGCTCTGGATCATAGCTAGAAGTGATTCAGACCAGATTTGAACTCAGGTCTTCCTGACTCTAAGCCCTGAAGTACTCTAAATCCTGTGATCCCCTACACTTCTCCTCCAAGCAGCAAAAGGGATCACAGGATTTAAAGTACTTCATCCCTTTGTAACTTTTATCTTATTGTGAAAATTTCTTGTTTGGGAATACTACATATTATAAGTGGAAATGACTTGTATGAGAGATTTTCAAAGGCATTATAGATCTGTCCTCAAGCAGAGATGCTGAATTTGTAATTACTGTCATTTCTTATAGTGTAATATTACATTACATTCATATAGCAAAATTTGTACCATTCTTTCAAATTTCCATTATTCTCAAGGGTACCATCATCTTCTCAGTCATCGAGACTTAGAACATCAATGTCATCCTCTATTCTTCTCTTGAACCCAATATTCAATCTGTTGTCAAGATTTGATTCTATCTTCATAATATCTCTCTTTGTAACATTCCCCTTTCTCTTCTCGACACTATCAATAACCTGGTACAGGTCCTGATCACCTCATGCCTAGATGAATGAAGTAGGTTTCTGGTTCGAGTCCTTGCTTCAAATCTGCATTATGGTCCGTCTTCCACTTCCTGTCCAAGTGATCTTTTCGAATTAAAGGTCTGAACATGTTACCTCTCTATTTAACGAACAATAATGGCTTGCTATTGCTTCTAGAATCAAATATAAAATCTTCTTTGGATTTAAAATCTTTCCTAATCTGATCTTTTCCTACCTTTCCAGTATTCTTACAATTTACTTCTCTACATGTACCCTAAGAGCTATCGACATTAGCCTTTTATGCTGATTTATTTCCCAAATTTGTCTTTTTACTGCCTGAGCTCCAGGCCTGAACTGCTCTCCCTCCTCACCTCTACTTCTGGGTTTCCCTCCCTTCTTTCAAGTCTTATCTCAAATTTCTTCTTCTAACAAGAAACTCTTCTTGATGGCCCAGATTAGAGAACTACTAATTCCGTCCCTCTTGAATTGTCTTCCATTTATCCTGTTTATATATAGTTGTTTGTATGTTGTCTTGCCTGAGAACCAGGACAATCTAATTGCCCTGTAGCTCACTTAGAAACATTTAAAAAGCCAGATAATGGAAACACATACCTATCCATATCTCTGTGGTTTCATTTATCAACTGAATGATCTGTTGTTGCCATGTTGCCAAAGAAGGGTTGCCATGGAAGATAAGACACCTACCTATTCCTTCAAATTCTTTTATACTTATTCCCTACTTATTTGGAAAACTAAAAATGAGCACACTTATGAAGCCTTTTAAAAATATCTATTTTATTGATTTTTTTATATTACTGTTACTTCCTAATTATTTTTACTTATCTTTTGCAGAAATCCTTCCTTGAAACAAAGTATAGTTAAGCTAAACAAACACACTGACCATGTCTGACAGAAAATGCTTTATTCTGCACCTTTAGTTTTCCAGCCCTCTTCTCAGAAAAAAAGATGCTTTATTTCCAATCATTTGATCAAGACTGATCCCTGAAACTAACTGTAAAATGTGTATAAAAAATGAAATGTTTTGTGCTATCTGATATGCTAAGCAGCAGATAGGATCATGAGGGTCTGGCACATGTGTAGACTTCTTTGGTTTGCTCAGCTGATGCATTTCCCCCACATGGAGAATCTGGGAAGCTTGGTTCCAGGGGACTTGTTATAATGTGTGAAGTGGAAATGTCTTAGGGAGACTGAGGATCATCTTAGACATTGGTTCCAATTGGCTAACCATAGGGTTGGGAGAAGCTTTTTTTTTTTTTTTTTTCTACAAGCTGCTTATCTGGAACTGTTCTCATCTTTAAGAAGATCTGAGTCAGTTTGGGCCATCTCTTTGCTCCATTTGCATCTGAGACAGCTCAGTAGTAATGTCACAGTGTCTATTTAGACCATGTGATAAAGGGAAGAAAGCCTTTGGGCTTTTGCCTTCTGAGGCCTTACGAAGCTGAGAAATGGAGTCTTGATGACTTTTTCATTTGGTCTTTTCTATTCTAGGTGAAAAGAATTTCAAAGGTTGGAAAAATGAGCTACCAAAATTTGTCAGAGTTTAGTATTCCACTGTCCTATAATTTCAATACCAGAATGAGGTACTAATGTTCACCTGCTCTGGATTTTGCAGTTAGGTCAGAATCAAAGCCCTGAAGAACAAGGAGTGCTTTTTGAACCCCGGTCCAGACTTATGCAGCATTGATGCCACCTTTGGACATGAATTTAGTGGGACCAACATTATATAAAAATTGATCCAAATCTTGTGCTCACTTTTCTACAGACTGAAGTGGTAGAGTATCTCAGAGGATTGGGTGAAATATTTGCATATATGTTCTTGATATATCTTTGAAATAAATATTCTGTTAATATATCCTTTGAAATAAATAACTAGTGTTGAATGGTCAAATAAACTGGAAGGAATACAACCAGTAGGTGCTCAAGCTGAGGACAGTATGGAAAAAAATATCTGAATTTCCTAGGGTATCTTAAAATCCTGGCAGACAGATATAGTCTGGTTCCCAGGGAGTGGGGCCAGAGTGTAACTGTTGTAATAAAGCATTTATTAAGTCCTTACCACATGCTAGGCACTGGGGATGAAAATGGAAATAAGCAAATCAGTCCCTGCCCTTTAAGAGCTTACATTTTAATGGAGGAGGATATGCATAAAAGGGAGTTAGAAAGAAGGGACTGTTTGAGTGAAGTAGTATAGATACAGTATAGTGGGCTTGAAAAGAGCATGGAGCTTTGGGTCCTAATAAGATAAGGTTTTAACTATTAGAGCTAAGTTTCCAGGAACGGAGACCAGGTTATTGGTAGAATATTGAAAAAAAAAAAAGTTAATTATGCCCTTTCCCTTCCTTCCCCCCCACCCCCCCAAAAAAAAAGGAAGAAAGAAAGAAAGAAAAGAAAGAAAGAAAGTCAGCATATCCACAGATCTGGGCTGAAGACTGTCTTCTACTGAATTCCCTACTCACTTTAACTTATCCTTTATACTCTGGTCAGATGAATGAAATACTTGAAAATGTTTCTGAATTCATTGATAAGGATCCTCCCTCTACCACAATAGATCATAACCCTTCTTCATTTCATTGATTAAATAGTCTCATGAACTGTTGTGCCCCAGATTATTGGCATTGGTTAGCTGATAATCGATTAGCTCCTGGGGGTGAACCCATCTGAATTTAGGTACATTGTCTTTTGGGAACATGCTTTCTAGCATAAGACCAATAAGAGTTTGTACTCCATTATCATTATATCTTTCAATACCAGAATGAAGTATTAGAAGACTACTATACTTTAATGCTCATCTTACTCCTCTGCTTAAGATTCTACTGGACTGTGAAATCTCTGAGGGTAGGGACCTAGTCATTTCTAAACTTGGAATTTCTTCCAATAGTATAGTAGTGCATTAATACTTAAATAGAGCTTTGGTCTCATAGATACAATTAGTTTTTTCAGCAGTGCTGAATCCATTCAAACTATACGTCATTCTCTTGTCATACTCTCATAAATCCTCTAGACCTTTTTGTAATGGAACCATTTATCAATCCAAAGAAGCCAATAGACCACCTCACAGGCTAATGTTTTTAAATGCATAAAATAAAATACATAGGATTACAAAAGGAATATTATGTTGAGATAGACTTATACTTTGAAAAATCTTTTGCTTTTTTTCTAATTATATGTGAAAACAATCTTTAACATTCTTTTAAAAAATTTTGAATAATAAATTTTCTTCCTTCTTCCTTCCCTCCCTCTCATTGAGAAGCTAAGCAATTGGATATAGATTACATATGTGTAATTATGCAAAATATATTTCCATATTAGTTGTGTTATAAAAGAAAACATAAAAAATGAAAAAGAGAGAGTAAAATATAGTGTGCTTTTTTGATCTGCATTCAGACTCCATTCAGTTCTTTCTCTGTCAGGGGATAGCATCCCTTTTCCATAAGTCCTTCAGAATTGTCATGGGTCTTTGTATTGCTTAGAATAACTAAGTCATTTACAGATGATCATTGTACAATATTGCTGTTATTGTATACAATGTTCATTTAGTTGTATTCACTTCACTTTCCATTAGTTCATGAAAGTCTTTCTAGGTTTTCCTGAAACCCTCCTGCTTGTCATTTCTTACCAAAATTATATGCTATCATAACTATATACAACAATTTGTTCAGCCATTCCCCAATTGTTGGGCATCCCTTCAATTCCTAATTTTTTTCTCACCACAAAAAGAGCTGCTGTCAATAATTTTGTACAAGTAAGTTCTTTTTCCTTTTTTATGATTTCTTTGGGAAAAAGAACTAGTAATAGTACTGCTGGATCAAATTGTATGCATAGTTTGATTGCTCTTTGGGCATAGTTCCAAATTGCTCTCCATAATGGTTGGATCAGTTCAACTTTAAACTGTGCCTGTCCCTATTTTTCCACATCTTCCTTAATACTTATTTTTCCATTTCTGTGATCAACCAATCTGATAAGTGTGAGGTGGTACCTCAGAGTTGTTTTAATTTGCATTTTTTCTAATCAAGAGTAATTTAAAACATTTTTGTATGACTATAGATAGCTTCATTTTCATCTAAAAACTGCCTGTTCATATCCTTTGACCATTTATCAATTGGGGAAAGACTTATATTCTTAGAAATTTGACTCAGTTCTCTATATATTTGAGAAATTTGCTGTGAAAATTTCCCCCCAGTTTTCGATTAAATTTTTCTAAAACCAAGTTCATGAACTACAGGTTAAGAACCCCTGCTCTACATAGAAAATCCACTCAATTGTGCTGAAATCCTTCATCTCTCACTCCCATACATACCTAAGTCTTTGACATGGAAGCAGTGCTTCCCTTGGATTATTTGCTACTCTTTGCTCTTTAAATGACTAGCTAATCCTTTTCTTATACATTAAAGGATATCATCATTTAAGCCAGGCAAATTTTTAAGACTAAGTTGCAGAGAAGATATCAAGCAATAGCAGTAGAGGACATTTCTTACTGGGAGTTACCTATACTAAAAACAAATCCCAGGCCTTATCCATTTTTTAAGCCACTTCATGTACATAAAGTCATTCTTAGCAATATGCTTCAGTTAATATACACATATCATACATCTCTCTAGGGCCCTGCCAGTCATTCACAATTTTGCTTCTTTGGAGACTGAATATTTTTCAGACAAACCAGACCAAATACACTCAGAAAAAATTTGTGCTGGAAGCAAAATTATTTTTAAAAACTTGCAGGAATCCATTTTCTACACATTTTGAATGACAGGAAGATACCTAAGTATTGGGAAAAACATCAGAGGTAGAATTATTGTTAAAAAAAAAAAAAGAGTTGAGAAGATACCAATAACTACAAGTCTGTGTCTTCTTTCTTATGAGAAAGATATATATATACATATATAGATACACACATGTGTGTTTACATATATTATCACATATATGTACACGTGTGTCATATATATGTAATATATCATATATGTATATATATATATGCATTGAGGGTATCCTTGATATGATGAGAACAGGATTTTCTATAGTTCTATGGTTGACTGCATTGCTATAGTCAAGTGAAGTGAACAAGCATTTCTTAACTGCTTATTATGCACCAGACAGTGTGGCTAAGGATTGGGGTAACAAAGGCAAAAGTAGTTCTCACCCTCAAAGAGTTTATACTCTAATAAGGGAGACAATATGTAACTGGAAATAAGGAAGAAGATGCTAGCATTAAGAAGGACCCATCACACAGTTAGCTGAAATCCATAAAAAATGATACTATTATGTTGATTAAAAAAAATCAACTTATACAATAATAAGAGATTCTGTCCAATGTATCTGCTGCTACACCTCAGTCCAAGATTGCTTGACACATGCAGCCATAGAAATAATTTTAAAAAAAGAACAATCTTCTGATTATTAATATTTAGGGTGGTATAAAATGAGAGCTGGCTACGGTGTCTCCTTGCTCAAAATCTGATTCCATTAAACTTTGGCCTGTACCCACAACCTTGCATACTGAAATAATCAGGGTACAGGTAAAATATTCTAGGTTATATCCACATAGCTCAGCAAGACAGCCATGCATCTAGTATCAACATATCTGGGGGAATTGATGAGGTCTGCTATAAAGTTCCCTCTGCCTTGTTTACCTTCAAACATTTCCATCATTACTATCCTTCCATCACTCCACATACAATAAATCTTGTGATAAAAAGTACAAATGAAATTATGGCAGACCTGTCCCATTCTGGAGCAATTATCAGCTGTGTAACCATGGGCAAGTCATTTAGATTTTTTGACATTGTTTCTTCATTTATAAATGTTCTTAGATGTTTATTCTATATTATTGTTCTGTAAGAAACGACCAGCATGACGATTTCAGAGAGGCCTGGAGAGACTTACAGGAACTGATGCTGAGTGAAATGAGCAGAACCAGGAGATCATTATATACGGCAACAATACTATATGATGATCAATTCTGATGGACATGGCTCTCTTCAACAATGAAATGTTTCAAACCACTTCCAATTGTTCACTGAAGAAAGCCATATACGCCCAGAGAGAGGGATGTGAAATGTGGACCACAACATAACATTTTCATACTCTCAATTGATGTTTGCTTACATTGTGTTTCTTTTATCTGATATGTCTTTCTTGTAGATATGATTTTTCTTGCACAACAATGATGTGTGGAAATATGTATACATATATTCGATTTGTCAAGTATCTTAACATAATTAACATGTAGTGGATATCCTGCTATCTAGGGGAGGAGTGGGGAGTAGAAAGGAAAAACTTGGAACAGAAAGCTTGTAAGGGTTAATGTTGAAGAATCACCTATACATATGTTTTGCAAATAAAATACAATTTATAAAAATAAAAAAAAAAAGATGTTTATTCTAAGTTTTTGTGACTCCATGAGCTTGAATATTTTTACAGAGGCTCACCAAAACTTTTTACCACTACCCCGGAGTTTACCTCCACATAATCCACATGGAAGAGTTTTTTCCTCTATAGATGTTGTTGTTCAAGGATGACATAGTGCTGATTTTCTTTAAGCACCAGAATACTACTGAATATCCTCAATGAGATCTTTAAAAATATCCCAATAATCCACATGGGGAAAACTAAATGGATGAAAAACGTCTATTGTTTAAGCACACTAGATGAGCATTCATTCAGTTAGATAGGCAGGCTATTGAATTAGGTCATCCATATATATCTCTTGAAGAGGTAGATGACTCTGGATGGAAAATGATCTAGGACCTGAATAGGAGGAAATAAGTAAGCTGTATTGCATTTGGAATATTATCCAGTATTTTAAACAATCTTAAAATGTTCCCCCAAACCACCACTCAACTTTTTATTTTGCCTTCATGGGTAGTATTATTTACATCACAGTCATTGCCTCTAGTTCCCCACATTTATTGTTTAGGGCTAAGAGTAATCAGATTTTGACTGCCTCCTAATATAAACCATCATTTTGCTTTGATTTAGCACACTTGTTTTTTTCACACTTGTCAAATCACAACTCTCTCTCAAATAGTGTAGATCTGCTTTGTAAAGTAAGAGAGCTGCCTATAACACTGAGAGGCTAAGAGTGCTGCCTAGAATGGGACAAATGTCAGAAGCAGGGTTGAACAAAAGCCTTCTGGCCTTGAAGGCCAACTTTCTATCCACTGTGCAAGACTGACTTTCTTTCTTTTTTTTTTTTTTTTTAATAAAGCTTTTTATTTGCAAAACATATGAGTGACCTTTCAACATTGACCTTTGCAAAAAAAACTTTTTTTTTCTCAAGCTTTTCCTTTCCTTCCCCCCACCCCCCACCCCTAGATGACAGGTAATCTAATACATGCTAGATAGGATAAATTATATGACAAATACAATACATGTATACATATCTATACAGTTATCTTACTGCACAAGAAACATCATATCTAGAAAGAGAAGAAGAAAAAAAAAAAAAAAAAAACAACCTAAGAAGGAAAACAGAATGCATGGAAATATTCACAGAAAGCGTTAAAATGCTGTGTTGTGGTTCACTCTCAGTTCCCACAGGCCTCTCTCTGGATGTATATGACTATCTTCATTGCAGCACAACTGGTTTGAATCACATCATTGTTGAAGAGAACCATGTCCATCAAAATTGATCATCGTATAGTCTTGTTGCTGTGTATAATGTTCTCCTGGTTCTGCTGATTTCACTCGGCATCAGTTCATGCAAGTCTCTCCAATCCTCTCTGAAATCCTCCTGTTGGTCATTTCTTACAGAACAGTAATATTCCATAACATTCATATACCATAATTTATTCAGCCATTCTCCAATTGATGGGCATCTTTTCAATTTCCAGTTTCTTGCCACTACAAAAAGGGCTGCCACAAACATTTTTGCACATGTAGGGCCCTTTCCCTCCTTTAAAATCTCTTTGGGATATAGGCCCAGTAGAAACACTGCTGGGTCAAAGGGTATGCACTGTTTGATAACTTTTTGAGCATAGCTCCAAATTGCTCTCCAGAATGGTTGGATCCGTTCACAGTTCCACCAACAATGTATCAGTGTCCCAGTTTTCCCACATCCCCTCCAACAGCTATCATTATCATTTCCTGTCATTTTAGCCAATCTGACAGGTGTGTAGTGGTATCTCAGAGTTGTCTCAATTTGCATTTCTCTGATCAATAGTGACTTGGAGCACCTTTTCATGTGACCGGAAATAGTTTCAATTTCTACGTCTGAAAATTGTCTGTTCATATCTTTTGACCATTTGTCAATTGGAGAATGGCTTGAATTCTTATATATTTGAGTCAATTCTCTATATATTTTAGAAATGAGTTCTTTATCAGAACCTTTGGATGTAAAAATATTTTCCCAGTTTACTGCTACCCTTCTGATCTTGTCTGCATTCATTTTGTTTGTACAAAAACTTTTCAACTTGATATAGTCAAACTTATCTATTTTGTGATTAATGATGACCTCTAGTTCTTCTTTGGTCACAAATTCCTTCCTCCTCCACAGGTCTGAGAGGTAAACCATCCTACATTGTTCTAATTTGTTTATAATATCATTCTTTATGCCTAGATCATGAATCCATTTTGACCTTATCTTGGTATATGGTGTTAGGTGTGGGTCAATGCCTAATTTGCAAGACTGACTTTCTAACTCAACTTTTTAAAATATTATTCTAGTAATGCTCAATCTATCAGTTAAGTGCTTAATAAAATATCTGTTGAATTAACTCAAACCATTTTATGGCTCCAACTGCCTACTGGATAAAGATCAAACTACTTTTGTCTTTTAAGGACTTCCACAATATAGTGCTGGCCTTATTTGAGACTCCTTCCTTCCATATGTTTTGCCCTCCTCCCAAACTAGATTTTGAGATGACCCCATACATGTCCTGTACTTTCCCATCTCCAAAACCTTACTGTTCCTTGTGGCTAGATGTCCTCTGTCTCCCAGAACCCTAGGTGGCTAAATTCCTAAGTATCCTTTAAAGTCCACTTCACATTTCACCTCTTAAGTCTTTCCTGATGCTGCTATTTTCCCCTTGAATCTTACTTACTTCTGAATTGGTATTCTTACGTACCTACTTAAACGTTTGATAGATGCCTTTTCTTTTTTTTTTATACTACAGAATTTTCCAAGTCTTCTCTCCCTCAAAAAATACCTCCCAGGTCACAAATTAAAATGTCATCTACTTTTACATTATTTTATATTAGTTTTTCACATGTGTCTTGTCCTCCCCAAATCTCCTGTGTACGCTTTAGCAACATTGTGTCACCTAAAGTTTGTATCTCTTCCCCTACCAAGCACATGGTAGAGACTTTTTAACAAAGTCAGAGAGAATGGGTTCCAGTTTTAGCTACTCTATCATTGGATGACCCTGAGTAAAGAAAGCCCTTCTCTTTTCTGTGGCTCTGGAGTCAGACTAGATTTATACAAAGGATAGCTTTAAGAGCTCTGGATTAGTCATGGTTGGACCTCTGAGGTCCTCCCAACTCTGACAATGGTTTGTCGAAATTGAAGGACACAGCAAAGTCAATATTTGAACCTTAATCTTCAGATTTTAAATATACTACTCTTTCCACTCTTAACAGGTAATCTAAGTTTTATAATTCTATTTTACAGATCTGGAAACTGAGACCCAGAAATGTTATATAACCTTTATGTATGACTTTGGTCCAGTCCCAATCTTCCTGGTCCATGAGAGAGTTGGACTAACTGATCTTTTTAAGTTTTCTTGTATGTTTTCCTCATTAGTAAAGCTTGCAATTCATCTGTCAGCATCACCTTCTATACATACATGTCACCTTCTCTTCCTATGCTATACTAGTCCATATTTAGCTCCATCTCCACATTACAAAATGACTCTACTATGAGGCCTACATACTGACTGGTCCACTCCCTAGGAGTATTCATTGGTATATTTCTCCCCACCAGCTACTTTGCTGCCCGTTTTAAGTACCCTTTTCTTCCTTCCAGCTCACCCTCCTGTTCTGTCTTTGCATAAGTTCTCCAAATCAGGATAATCTTGGGACATTTTTGTTTGTATCCTCTAACAACTTAACCTATCTGCTGCTAGACTATATAGAGGATTACCAATAACTTGTAAGCAAGGAATAGCAAAAAGATATTAAGGATAAGGAATGAGAATTCTCATTGATATCTCATTTTCCTTATCTGTGCACTTATTTGCACAGGCAATAATGTGCTTTCCCACATTTGAGTTGCATTTTGTTTCTGCCATCTTACTCCTATTTCAATTCAGAAGTCATCAATTCCACGGTTTTCCCTGAGCCTCTCCTCCAATTCGTGTTCTTTCCCTTCAGACATTACCTTGGATTTACTTGTATATGTTGTTTTCCCTCCAAAGAATTTAAGTTCTTTAGAGTGTTTTTCTTTGTATCCCCAATTTGTAGCACATGGTAGGTGCTTTAAAATATGTGTTGAATTGTATCAAATGTATTGGTAGTGAGGGATGACAGATGAACAGTTCAATTGCTTCACAGGTATCCTCAATTAGTAGGGTTGAAAGGAAACTTAAAGTTCTACTACAGTTTATTTTATAGATGAATCAACTCCTGGAGTCACCCAGCTGCTATGTCAAAGATTAAGATTTCAATCCATGTTTTTGACACTGATTTCCAGGATCTATCACGTTTTATGATATGAAGTCTTGCATCCTTTTTTTTTTTTTTTTTAAATACCACATTGTTTCTCACTTCAAAAACCCCAAATGCCTCCAGAACAATGGGAGATCTTCCAGGCAATTCTTAAGACTATTTCTACCTTGTGAAGGTTCTGTTCTGTAACACAGAGCATTTAGAAAGGAATGACTGTGTGGCTGTGATAATTAGGATGCACCAGAAATGTGGGAGAGCATTCAAGAACATGGCTATGGACTTATGTCACACAGGGATGCGATACTACAGAACTTTGTGAAATTTGTTTGGGTCTTACAATTTTTGATTCAAGCATGATATAACAACTAGAAGGAAGGGAAGCACTTTGGATGCCAGAGGAATAAGTCCGAAGAAGCACTGTCTTGCCAAAATAACCTACTTGATATATTAACCCCGACACATTTCTAATTTCTTCTGGGGACTTACAGGATGTAAATTTGAAGCCTCAAATATTCTTTTTCATGACTCCTTGGAATCTCTTCCTCCTTCAGCCTAATTTAAGCTATTTTTCCTTACTCCCCTAGTACTCATGGCCAGCTCCCAAAATATTTTATATATATATATATATATATATACATATGTGTAAAACCATACGTATACATGTAGATATCCTCCTTCCCTTATGTTGAAGTCTCAAATGTTCTATCTCACAACCTCTTGGAATGTGTAGTTCACCTTAAAGTACCTTTCCTTATTCCTCTAGCTGTTCATAGCCCACCCTTTAAATATTTTATATAAGCACATTATTTTGTGCAATTTTTTCCCCCTCCTTTCCCTCGAGATTGGAGCTAAGTCATCCTTGTCTCAGAACAGTGTCAGTACTTATTAACTGCTTAATGAATCTTTAATATTGTGAATTCTTGCTCCAGGAGCAAGTAATTTCAGGGCTTTGATTTTATACACACATATACACACCCCCAAACTGGAAGCATCAGTGATTTCTACTGCAATAAGGCAACTCCCTTCATGTACTGATAAGACCTAGGACCTAATCTTAATTATGCAGAGATCAGAGAGCAACTCAGGGTTATACACCTAGTAAATTTGAGAATTAGGATTTGAACCCAGATCTGCCAAAAGTAAATTATAAAGTTGATAGCTAGGGGTACTGAAGTAAACACCGGGCCGAAGTTTCATTTCCTGAGATTCTCCCTGGGATGTCAGCAGTGAATCTACCTCGTTAAGACACCACCCACACCCTCCTAGTTCGGATCCCACCCCCCCCTCCGCTCCAGCCTCGGGCCATACACTAGCCACTGCAGAGCCTGCGCCTCAGCCCGTGCCGAAATCAGTTAGGAAGGAGGCTCCGGTACCGCGCCCGCGGCCTAAAGCGACCTCACCAAGCCCAGTGCAGGAGCTGGGCGGGGGCGTCCAGAGCGCAGACTTGAGCGCTAAGCGGCCCGCCTCTTTCCTAAGGTATCCCATGATGCCCTGCGGGCCCGAAGGCCGCTTAGAGCCTCCCGCCTTTCAGACCGAAGCGACCCCGAACTCCTCTACTCAGTTCTCTGGAGTGCCCGGCCTCAGTTCATCCAATCGATTCTCAGCATCGCGTCCAATCAGAACCCTCCGGGGCTTTCCCTTCCATTTCCCTACCCCCAACCAATGCAAGTGCAGCACCCTCATGAGGCGGGGCCAATCGTCGGGCGGCTCCGGGCAACCTCTCTCCCGCCCCCCTCCCCCACGCCAATCCGCGCGTCCTTCCAGGCCTCCAGCCCATCCAACCGGAGCTTCGCAGTCAGCGGGCGAATCGGCACGCGGCGGTCCTCCGGCCCCAGCTTGCGGGCCAATTGGGAAGTCCGCGTGGCCTCGGCGGGGGCCAATAGGACGGGAGCGCGGTGCCGCCGCGACGAGTTCCGGCCCGGATATCCCTCCGCCTCCTCTCTCGCTCTCTCCCCGCCTGCGAGTCGCCGTTCACTCAGTGACTCCCTCCCACCCTCTTCCTTCTTTCTCCCTCCGCCGCCCCAGCATCAGCCGCGCTCCGACTTGCCCCCGGGGTCCCTCCCCCGCCGCCGCCACTGCCACAGCCTGAGGAGCCGGAGCTCCCGATACAGCAGCACAGGAGGAAAAGGAAGAGGAGGTGGAGAAAAGAAGGCGGGCAGGAAAGCGGGCAGGAAAGCCGGAGCGACCAGTAGGAGGGAGCCGGTGAATGGGCTTGTGGTGACCCCCGCCCCCCCACCCCAACCCTCCCTTCCCACCCGGTCCCCCAACCCCCCGTCCCCCATCACAGCCATCGTCGCTGCCGCGGGAGTCTGAAAAGCCGGAGCCGCCTGAGGAGGAGCCCGAGTCCCCGTCGCCGCCATGGAGCTGATCACCATCCTCGAAAAGACCGTGTCGCCCGGTACGAGACCGGGGTCGGGGCTGGGGCCAGGGCCGAGGCCAGGGGATGGGGGATGGGGCTTAGGTGATCAGACTGGGGGAGGGGAGGCCCCCCCCCTTCGCGGTTACCCTGACCCCCTTCCTTTCCCCTCTCCACAGATCGGATTGAACTGGAAGCGGCGCAGAAGTTCCTGGAGCGGGCAGCTGTAGAGAACCTGGTGCGTTTTGCGCCTAGCCCCCTCCCATCCCCCCAGGCTGGGGCCTTCCCGCCCTCCCCGGGGCCCAGGCCTAGGGAACCCACCCCGCCCCATCTCGCCCCCCCTCCCCCTTCTCCCTCCCTTCCCCCTCTTCTCGGACCAACCTAACCCCGCCATCGGGAAGCCGGTGGGTGTGTCCCGCCCCAGGCCCCGGCAGCCGGCCAATAGCGAGGCGCGCCGGGCGAGGGCTGTCCAATCATCGCCCGGCCTGAGGGCGGCGGTGCAGCGGGAGGGAGGGGAAGTTAGGTTGCATGGCGCTGCGTGTTCAGTAAGGGTGGGGGTTGGGGCGCCGGGGCCTAGGGACCATGTGGAAGCCCTAGGAGCCCGGCCAATCGCCCCGCCTAAGGGCCTGCTTCTCCTTTGCTGTAGCCCCTCTCATTCCCCGTCCGCTTCATTAAACTGGTCTCTTGCAGTCTCTATTTCCGTAGTCAGGCCTGGCACCCCAAATCTCCTTCCACCTAATGCCAATATTTTACTGCCATCATGGAGCTTGATGGGCATAGAGTTAATCGGTCAGGGAGTTGGTCTTATAGACTAGGCAGTGTGGCCCAACAATGAGAAGTTGAGGCCTATTTCCTGTTGCATTGTCAGGAAGTATTTTGCTATTCTTATTTTTAAAATTTTAAGAATTGGGAAAAATTAAGCAGTTGCCCCTCATTTGATGGGGAGCAGTTTCTCTGGATAAAAATTTAACGTGGATTGAATGAAACAGACCATATACTAGTCATGTTCCCTTTTTGGTGTTTTTCTGGCAAAATTGAGATTGAGATGTCTGTGGTATAATAATCTTTTTAAATGGCTGAAGAACCACAAAAATACAGTAATTTAATGAATTAGATACAGGATAAACCTTATGCCAAAAGAAAAAAAGTAGATTTTTAAAAAAATTCTTGTCTTTAAACCATTTAGTTTTGGGTGTTTAAAGGTCAGTATTAGTTGGCACTACAATTTTAGCAATAATTTGGATAGTTTATTCCTTAGCTTGTCTGTTTGTACCCTTCACGTTTTGCAGGCAAGACTTTTTCTGATATAAATGAACCATATTTGTGTTTTATTTTTGTGAACAACTGTAAGAAATCTGTTTGACTTGTTACTTAATAATGTCCTGTTATTGAGATTAATTCTTTCATATCTCAAATTTCAAAGACTGACTAGGTCCATTTGTGGGTTAGCCAATGAACTTTAGGAAAAGGGTTGAAAGACTTTGGGGGAGGGTATATTCTGTACATTTCTAAGAAGCTGTGGCTTGATAGTGTCTTGTGGATTACTAAATTTCTAACTTCTGTAAAGTGCTCTGCTCCAGAAGGACTGGAGAATCAGAAGCAACAGCTAAGTAGTACTTGACGTTAGTTTGTTGAAATCCTGCCTTAACAATTTTTCAATTCCTTTTTTTCCAGAATTAAATTGTTCCCCCTTGTCACTAACTTTTATATCTTGAACTCATCCTTCCCATCTTTAATTTTATTGCCCTTTAATGCTTTGGTCTTATTTTCCCTTTACTGTGTCTGGCTAGGGTGCAAAGAGGGTTCCTGAAGACTTACTTTATTTTTAGTTTACATATAAGTAATCACAGAATTTAAGAATTAGAACCTCAGTGTTTTATTAATGTATTTGACAAGTGGTCATCTAGTCTTTGAAGTGAAATCATTACTTCCTAAGGCAGCCCATTCTTCATATGTAGAATTTTACATTGTCAAGAAACCTTTCCTAACATCAAGCCTAAATTTGTTTCTTCTATTGTTTGCTTCTGCTAAAATAAAGCTGACTTTGAAGGAAAGGCCAGGGGAGCTGGGAATCTGAATCTTCTAAGCTAGCCATGTGACCATGGGCAAATCACTTTGCTTATCTGATCTTTTCTATGAAATTGGCATGGTAAAGGAATTTCAAGGCCTGAGGGGGGTACTAAGGTTTAGTGAGTCAATCTAATCCATTTTGAATGAACTTTCCTAAAAGGCACTTAAGAACTCATTCTTTTCCTTCCACTTGTCCATAGAAAAAAACCTATTCACTGTTAGATCACCAAACTAGCTTTGACTATGGACAGGTTAAATGTGGGGATGGAGACAATTTACAAATCAGCTTGGAATAGAAAACAAGCCCATCACCACCATCCCTTTTTTGGGGGGGTGGGGCAGAATCTGGTTTGGGAGTTGTAGAGAAGGATGGTAAATGTACAGGGTTTCCCAAAAGTCCGAATGCAGTTTAAAGCATGTTATTAATGTTTGAACAAAACAGAGTATTGAAATTGATATTTTAAAATTTACAAGGACCTTTTGCTTATTCTCTCATGAGTTAACCAAAGTGGCTTTAATCTAGGAAATACCCAGAGGTTGTTTGCATTTACAAATATTTCTCTTCTCTGTACCAGCCCACTTTCCTTGTGGAACTGTCCAGAGTGCTGGCAAATCCAGGAAATAGCCAGGTTGCCAGAGTTGCAGCTGGGCTACAAATCAAGAACTCTTTGACATCTAAAGATCCAGATATCAAGGCACAGTATCAACAGAGATGGCTTGCTATTGATGCCAATGCTCGAAGAGAGGTCAAGAACTATGTAAGTAATTGACATGCAAAGTATTTCTTTAGCCCTCTTAGGAAAGGGAGTAGGTAGCAGCTATTAGATTCTCATTTAGCCTTTGGTCATATGCTGTTAGTGGAGCTTACAAGGTGAGATTACTTAAAGCACAAGCTCCTTTCAGATCATAGTTGAGGTCTTTGTTTTTTGGTTCAGAGTCCTACTTTTTATTCTTAACTTTTCCAGTAACTGTCAGATACTAAAACATAGTAATTTTGCAGACTTATTGTTAAAGGTTGTTAGGTCTCACATTTAGTGACATGTTGGGAAGCCAGCCTCGTCCAGTGACTTTCAGGCTATATCAGTAATAATCATTCCTAAGTAATTTTGATGAACTCCTTTGGGGGAGGAGGGATGGTGGATAACCCAAAACCTTCAAATCCAATTTTGTGAACTAGGAATGTCAAATTTTTTTAGTGGATATATTTACTCAGGATGATCTGAATGATTTTTTTTTTTTTTAAGAAATGGTTTTCTCATTCTCCAAAGGACATTTGGAGGGTATTCCAATACTTTAGAAAATAGAATTTCACTTGGTAGAGCTTGTTTGGAATTTTCCAATTGATCATGAAATATACAGCTCAATAACTGAAGGATGGAGATAGATTCCGTGGACATCATATTACTTTTTCATTTTTTTCCTTTTTTGGACAGTTAATTTGAAGGCATGGGTGCTCTTGCTTTCCACTGGACAAATTTGTGGTAACATTGATATATTTGGGAAAGGGTGAATTTGATATTGAAATAAAGGGTATTTTCCCTTGTGCTTCCTATTAAGTTGAAGCCATAGAACAGTCCAGGTGATGCACATTTGAGGGGGATCCAAGGAGTATATTATTCAAATCACTTCCTTAAAGTTCTCACCTGTTATTTCTTGTCTTTGAATCTCATCCCTAGGTAAGTCGGCATCACTCTGGTATATTTCTCTACTTCAATCAAATTTATTACACATTAGGGATAAGAGGTGGGGAGACATTCAAGGCTCTTAAGTTTTCTATAATCAGTCTTTGGAATATAAAAACAAGATTGTCATCTTTGACAATGAATTCTTTTAAAACCCTTAGCAATTTAACAAATATCTTTTATTACTGGAAATCCTAAAGCTTATAATACTGTTTCCTCTCCCATTCTCATCCCTAAACAATTACAAAGTAAATAATAGATAAGAATAAGATTTTAAAATGTGAGGTAAAATTTGTGGATGATTTTAATATTTAGAATTCAGATGAGGATGACCCTGGTTAGACATTGTTTGATCCCCTTTTTGTAAATTAGAACAAAATTGGTTGGTATTTGCCTTTTGCCCAATAATTGCTGTACTGTGAAGTAGTATTAGTGATAGAGGTTCCTAATATATAAATCTTTGGCTTGTGCTTAATAACCTTGTTATTTTGTTGGGATCAAACCTATTTGTAGTTGACAGGGCTTCCGTGAATGATGTAGGATATTAATGCATTTGTGCAGCTATAGCCCCTGAAATCACATTAGGTAGCATTAATGAGTATTTTCTCTTAGTGGATTGCTTCTTTGAACTAATATATAATATGGGTAGCATGATACTGAATATTGGCTTATTCAATTGAGTCAAGAGACTTGAGTTCCAGAATTGAGTTTGAACAAGTCATTTCATCTGTCTGCTTTAGTTTCCTCATTTGTAAAATGGTTTGGATTGTGGGATCACTAAGACCTCTTCCAGATTTTAAAAAAAAAATCCTATGATTCTAGGGATATCTTCTATGAATTAGAAGATACTTTGTTACTGATAGGTCCTTGGTAGTAAGTTTAATTTTTTTTTTCCCAAGTCATATAGATGGAGCTGAGGGTGATGGGAGAAAAGAAAAAGAAAAGATTGAATATACATTATTAACCACAAAGCAAGTTTCTAGGTGACCTAGCCTAGTCAGTAATTATCCTGAAATGTCTAGCAGCTTTCCACTTTTCCTCTGATCAGCATTAGGAACAGTTTAACTGTTTATCTTTTGGGTAGCCTGGTGATTTCATTGACAGAATTAGATAGAATTAGCTCTAATGGTAATGATTAACCCCTAGACCCATTGGTGTTACTACTTTCTACCTTGTCACTGTCTTCATGTACTCCTTTGTTTTCTCCTTTTAATAAACTGGTGTAAAAAACCATGTAAAGAAGTCCTATTTCACAGAAAAGTTGATTTTAAATTTTTTGGGGCAAGCAGGAATAAGTCCTTGCAAACAAATAAAAGGATTAGTACTTAAATTTTTCAAGGTTTAGGTTCTTTTAGCAATTTATTAAAGATAGTGTCATAGATTTAAAGCTAGGATAGGTCTTAGTCTTCTAGTCATTTCATAGATGAGGAAACAGATTCAGAGTGATTTCTGTAATGTTACATAGATAGTAAGTGACAATCAAGAGGTTAACTCGATTCTGCTAACTTAATCCAGTGCTCTTTATCACATTGCTTCCTAGGTTACTGGGTTATTAATGAACAAACAAAAGAGAAAATAGTATTTTTCCTCCTTTTCTCCACAAGTGACATGTCTGTCTGTCTGTCTCTGTCTCTCTCTCTGTCTTTCTTTTATTTTTTAAATTTTTTGAGACAATTGGGGTTAAATAACTTGCCAGGCTCACTCAGCTAGTGTTAAGTGGCTGAAGCTAGACTTGAACTCAGGTCCTTTGATTCCAGGGCCTGTACTTTATCCATCTTTCCTTCTTCCCTCTTCCTTCTCCCTAGTGCTGACCCTTGTGTTTCTCTTTTCACTAGTGGTTTGATTCTCTTCCTATATAAATACTAGGTAGTTGATTTTCTTGCCAGTCTCCTACTATTTTACTTACACCAGATTTTGAGATTCTGGGCATTGGTAAGATAAGCCTTATACTGGAACTTGGCAATCAAACCTGCTACCACTGCTGCTTTCACATATTTTCCTTGAGACTTGTTTTCTAATACCATGCTATCCTTGTCCAACGTGGGTCCTTGGAAGATTGTAAAAAATTACCATCAGCATTTTCAGCTGAGGTAAAGGGTCATTGATATGGGACTGACTGAAGCAGATTCCTTGGTGCTCTTTCCACATAGACAAGAAAACAAGATGAATCTTGCCTTCTGCTAGCCATTTGTGTTTAATGCCACTCTTACAGTTGGATAATCAAAGGCATTACTCTTTTTTGTGAGAGGTCATAAAATAGGTTTAATTGTTTCTCTTAAGCATCTTAGAAGGGATCTCAAAGTTGTTCTTTTGTCCTGAAGGTTTTGCAGACTTTGGGTACGGAAACCTATCGGCCAAGCTCTGCTTCACAGTGCGTAGCTGGTATTGCCTGTGCAGAGATCCCAGTAAACCAATGGCCTGAACTCATTCCTCAGCTGGTAGCTAACGTCACAAACCCTAACAGCACAGAGCACATGAAAGAGTCAACATTGGAAGCAATTGGTTATATCTGTCAAGACATTGTAAGTATTTACTCAAGTAGACACCACCCATACCTCATTGCCTTTTTGTTTCAGAGGTTGGATGATATTAAATGATGCTTGAAAGGTAATGGAAAAAAAATTCTTAATGATTGAGTGTAATGGGGGGTGGGGCAATATGTTACCTGTTATGGAAGCCACTGTCAACTTATACTTATTTCTTTAAAGCTGCGTTAGGGAGAATTGTCCTTTATTGCATGAGCAAACTAAGTGTCTAGAATAAAAGTGTCTTTATGATAGTCTAAGCATTTGTAATTATACTGTCATTACATTGTCTAAGCACTGAACTAAAAAAGAAGTTTAAGATTGAGAAATTTGGAATTCCATCTCTTAATAGTCTTTTACTCATTTTAAGAATATTTTCTACTTTGTTCCTCTCCCAGGTGCTTGGAGCATTTTCAAATACCAAGGGTAATGTTTGTTTATTCTTAGAACAGTGGTACTTAGAGCTTTTTTTTTAATGTTATTTTATAAATTGCTTAAATTTAAAAATATCCATTTAAAAAATTCTGAGAAAGGGTCCATAGACTTCACCAGACTGCCAAAGAAGTCCCTGATACAAAAGAAAGATTAAGAACTATCTTTAAATTACACTCTACCATGATTTTTCATAGTAGCTGATTCTTGAAACTATTGGATTTGATGTTTCCTTTACTGCAAAATCTCAGCATCCTTCATAATGACTTGATTTTTCTGCATGTCTGAGTGGCATCTTTTCTAGCTGTCTTATGTCTGATTTAATTATTAGATTCAGTCATTTCTTAAGTGATGCTATTAAGGAACATTTAGAGCTGGAAGGGACTTGGATATCAGAAGCTATCTAATCTAACCCTTCATTTTATAGATAGGCAAACTGAGGTGCAGGATTACTCTGATACTCCCTTTGTCTTGGTATCCTGACCTGATAAAATGAAGGCATCAGTAGGAGTTAACTGTCCCTTACATTCTGGATGATAGAGCCAGGTGGTGATTTTCAACCTTCTGGTATTTCATTTGTTACAGATGGCCTGGGTAGAATATTGAACCGCTGACCCCATTTATACTAGAAAATTCATGTGATTCAGTAGGAATTCAAAATGATACTGAAAACCATAGGATCTTGAAGGAGTATTCCTTTGTAGTATCCCCAATTTTTATAAGTTTTTTCTATTAGTGCAGATTGCAATCCAGTGTTATTCTCACAAACTAGTATTTTTACTTTTATATAAGTGAGCGATTAATAGGAAAATAAAAGGAAAAGGAGCCTTAGGGAGATAGCCAAAGACCAAGGAAAGCTGTTTTCTAATGCACTTCACAGTGAATTGAATTCCATAGGTACACTATTGTTGGATTTGTTACTAGCATAATTCCTTGGATTTTTCTTCTCATTTCAGGACCCAGAACAGCTGCAGGATAAATCCAATGAGATCCTGACAGCCATAATCCAGGGAATGAGGAAAGAAGAACCTAGTAATAATGTGAAGTTAGCAGCTACCAATGCACTCCTGAACTCATTGGAGTTCACCAAAGCAAACTTTGACAAAGAGGTAAGATTGTTTTGGCATAGAATATAGACTGGGGACAAGGAATCAAAGGACTACATGATTCCTCACTAGTCCATCATCAAAGAAAATACATCATGTCAATATCTTTGTGCATTGATTGCTTTCCTGGAGGATATTTGAATTTGTCTTAATGTAAATTCAAAATTATTGAATAGTTGAGTGTAGTATTTGCCACATCTCTGTCTCCTTCATCAGTTCCATCCAGATGAGGCTGCACACAGCTGGAGATGCCTTGGCCTAGCATGGAAGTTTTTCTTCAATCAGCCTCCTATAATTTCTCACGCTTTTTTTTTTTTTTTAACTGAATTAGAATTGAACTACCTCAAGAAATATGTTTACTAAAGCTGTTTCAGAAAATATAGCAATCAAATCCACAATGATTTCTTGGTTGAAAGTGAGATTTTTTAACTTTCTCTGGTCTTTGAGGAAGACTTAGAATTATGTTTCTAATTGGTTAGAAAGGCTGGAAGATTTCTCTTTTGGGTCTTGGAAGGTTTCAGGTATAAGTGTGATATAAGTGTTATCTTCTGCCACTACATCTAATTTGTCTGCCATTGTGGGTCTTGTTTCTGCTTCTTCTCAGTTATCTCTCATGTGCCTCTGAAGCACAGCAGATTTTTGATTAATATATTTCAGTTTTGATAATTACATTTTTAAACAGAGTTGTAAGGAAACTCAAGAGTTGTGCTAAAGTCATGTAGAGTTTTTCCCATTATCTTTAAAACCAAGTGTTTTTTCCAAAGTAAGATTATCTATTTGTGTTCTATCAGATGCTGGCTTTCTTAGGTCTTTTTAGTGATATTCCATTCTCAAAATGAGATTAGCAACCTTATATATCAGGTACCAAGCTTAAATTCCTGTAGGTGTTTATAGGATAATTATTCCCAAGAATAGTGAATTGGTTTTTGTGTTGCCATATAACTATGGGAAAATTAGGTGCTTATTGTAGAGAGGACCTTCCTATGTTTATTTCATGTTTTTCTTCATGTTTTCTTCCTTGCAGTCTGAAAGGCACTTTATTATGCAGGTAGTCTGCGAAGCAACCCAGTGTCCAGATACAAGGGTAAGTGTTAGATCAAATGGAACATCTCAAATTGTCTTTGTAGCATTTCCAGCATCTTCTTACTCTAGTTTAAGATTCTGGTATTGCATTGAGTGAATACAAGGTAATAGGGCTGGTATTTTAAATGTTGATAAGAGTTTTTCTGTCTGAAATCTTTAAGATTACTAAAATGTGGTACTTGGCCTTTGAAAAGTTCTAAAAAATTACTTTGTGTTTGGATAATTATTCTGCTATGATGGTTTTCAATTTTAGCTCCTGAAAGATTTGTGGGGTTGTTGCTACTTTAATTTTCCTCTTTTAAAAAAAATTAGTTTTCCTGCTAATAAGCTCTATCCCAAATTTGAACTTTACTTTGTAAAAAGTTTAAAAAAAAAAATACTCGTAATTTAAAATCCTGCGCCACAGCAGTGGGTAAGCAACTTATCCAACCTTGTGTTTTAACATTGAATTTGAATAGTAGGATGAGTTTCACTAGGGAACCTCAGATAGGAGAGGAAGAGAGGAAAAAAGGAAGAGCTACATACGGTGGGGAATGAAAGTATAATAGTGCCTCTGAATCTCAAATTATAATATAACCTTTTGTCACTTGGCTTTGAGATTAATAACTTTCTGTTTACTCTGTAGGTTCGAGTAGCTGCATTACAAAATTTGGTGAAGATAATGTCCCTCTATTATCAGTACATGGAAACATACATGGGCCCAGCTCTTTTTGCTGTAAGTAGACAACTAGGTGATAATAGTGACCTAAGTTCAAGTCAGGCCTCATGCACTTAATTTGCTGTTGACTCTGGGTGAGTCACCTCTGCCTAAATACTCAGCCATAGACCATCTTATGAGATAATATTTATAAAAGTGCATAGGATAGGACCTGGCACATAGTAGGTGCTGTATGTGTTCATTCTCTTAAAGAAGTTGTAAATGAATAAAAATTTTAAAAACATTGCTGTCACTTTCCAGAGACTTTGATTTTCAGAACCCTCCTATAATGAAGTAGAGAGAAATAAAGCAAATCAACACCATTGACTATCTGACAACATTTGTCTTATTGTATATTTGTAGTCTATCACCTTTCTGCCAAGAGAAAACAAGCACATTTCCTGATTGGTCTTGTTTATGAAAATCTGACATTTTGTAAATTTTTGCTTTGGGTTTTTGTGGTCATTTTTGGACCTTTATCTCTTTGATCCTGTTTTTGAAAGCCCAACTGAAACACCACCTTTTCTGAGAAACTTTCCTTTTATCCTTTTAGTCAGAATATAATTTTTTTTTAAATACTTATTTGAAATAGCATGGAGAGATGAATAGAGTGCTAGTGTGGAGTCAGGAAGACATAGATGTTTCATCACATTTAATAACTGTGACCCTTGACAAGTGATTTTATTTCTGTGCCTGTTACCTCACCTGGAAGATGAGAGGATGGTCTTTACACCTCTTAAAACTACAATCCTATTGAGATAATTGTAAATCACATCACTCTCCTTCTTCCAGCTGGGTTTTATCTGAATTTGAATTTTTGTTTTATACAGGGTAGGCACTTAATGTTAGTTTAATGAGATTAAAGGATCCTGAAGTCAAGGAAATTCCTTGAGCCAGAGCTTTCTTTAAGCTTAGCTGTAGTTATAATGGTGCAAGTTTGAAGTAATACTTTGATGAACAACTTAATTGCTGAAGTTTGTTTTCATGGAGAGGAAGGAGAGAATTACTAAATGAAGAATAATTGGCTGGGGGTATTTTTTTCTTGAAGATCACAATTGAAGCAATGAAAAGTGACATCGATGAAGTAGCCCTTCAGGGAATAGAATTCTGGTCCAATGTGTGTGATGAGGAGATGGATTTGGCCATTGAAGCATCAGAGGTGAGCCAGGGTGTGGGAGGAGAAATGGGGTTCTGATAGGGAAATGATCAAGGAGGTTGACCAAACTTCTATTAGACTTCTTGGATGAAGAACAGAAACCTTGAATTAAACACCAGGGGGCAGTAGGCCAACAACTTTGCAAATCTGGGATGGGTTGTGTTGTTTTGCCAGTAGTGAAGTTAAAAGAGAAAGGGGCTTGCTCTAATTCAACTTATTTGATCATTAAGTTTATTTCTAAAACCTTAGTTTCTCCAAGAACTTCAGATATTCCTTATGTAAGCATAGAGCTTATCAACTTTTCTTAAGACTGCCTATATAATAATCGAAAGGCCAGCTAAGTGGTACAGTGCGATAGAGTACTCAGGAGAACCTGAGTTTAAATCTGTAACAGTTAAGTCATAAGTCTGTTGGCCTTTTTTTCATCTGTAAAATCAGTTGGAGAAGGAAAAGTCCAATATGAAGGAATAACAACAAAAAATAACTAATATGAGCTCAACCAATGAGAAAACAGATTTTCTTTGATTATAGTTTCATTGAAAAGATTTAAAATGAAAACCCTAAAGCAACAGACCTTTTTTAGATCATGGACCCCTCTTGTAATTTGGTGAAGCCTATGGATAATGCTTTTAAATAAATGCATTAAAATATATAGATTAAAAGAAAATTTTTTGGAATAGTTACTGATTTATTTTTTTTTAAGTTTATAGATCCCAGATTAAGCATTCTTGTTCTTAAGGAGAGAAATTCCAGACTTCCCTTATAAGTTGTTTGCCTTGCACATATGACAGCATAATATGATTCACATTTTAGTAGTGCTCTAAGATTTATATGGCACTTTTCCTTATAAGATTAAGCAAAAGTTTTGTAGCTGTTTTGTAGCTGAAGAATTTTTGGTATGAAAACTGACTTTGTATTCAGATCTAAATATATAGATATATATATATACTTGCACTATATATAATCCTCTCACTAGTTGGCATCTGCTGTATTGATTCAATTGTTGATGAGTTCTTTGAGGAGTGACCCCTTAAAGTGCTATTACAGGTGCTTTGGAGCTTTCAAGCATTTTGGAACCTCTAGGAATGATTTAATTAACTACCAACAAAATGATTCAGTCTACTAAAAGGCTTATTTAATAGTAATGGCAAAAATATGTGAAATAATAGCATGCCTGTTTTCCCCTATTTATGTCTAGATCTGAACCATAGTTCTCTGTGTATACCTCTTGTTACAAACTGATTCCTAAAGGTTTTGATAACTAGGATTTTTTGATATATCTTCCCCTCAGGCAGCAGAACAGGGACGACCCCCAGAGCATACCAGCAAATTTTATGCCAAGGGAGCACTACAGTATCTGGTCCCAATCCTCACACAAACACTAACAAAACAGGTGAGTTTATTCTAAAATTCAAACCATGACGTGAAACTGTATAAACAGTGTTTGGCTTGCTGCAAGTCCCACTTTGAAGGATGATGTGGTTTTAATGCAAGAAGTTGGCATCTTTTCAAAAGCTTGATGTTCTTAAAGATGACTCAGGAACAGCTGAGCTGGCTCTAAAACATCCCTTAGGCTTTCAGAGTTGTTTTTGAAGGCAAATTGGGTCTGAACAGTTCAAGTGGGGATGGGGCTTGGTCACCAGAGATGAAATGATATACATTAATTACTGAATTGCCCTCGGTGCCTTATCTCATTGGGTTTTAGGAGCTTAGGCAGCAAAGTACAGGGACATAGAGATTCACTTCAGTTATTCTTACTAGAGTGATTTAGTGATAACAGAGAAATCTTTTCTAACATTCAAGGGATTTTGCTACATTAGCATTTTGATAGAACATAATTTATGTTTTTAAGGATGGCAAAAAAAAATATGACATGTCATAATGTCAATCTGTTTTTGTCAGTAATTGTTCTATTTCACCTTTGGGTTTTAAATGGAAAAAAAAAAAAGTTGACTGCTTTTTTTCCTGAAGCCTTTTGACAGCTCACCATGATGACAAACTTAACTTTTAAGTTTTTCTGAGCATTCTGTTGATTAACCATTTTTCTTTTTTTTTTTTCCCTTTGGATTGTTCTGTGACAACTCATTTTGGGAGACCTTGTGATAAGGAAAAATTCTTTAGCCTCATACATTTTTATTCTACCAAAAACATTACTATTGCCAAAGAAAACTGAACCCTGATAGGAGTGGTGCTAAAGATTCAGGTGCTACTTTAAAATTCCATGTATAAGAAAATTTGCACAGAATGATACATATAGAGAGAACTTAAGAGGTGATCTAATTCATCCTCTTCCCTTTTATAGATGAGGAAAGTTGAGGCCTGAGGAGATTAGATGACTCAAAATATCACAGTAGTAATTATCTATCAGGGACAGGATTTGAAATTAAGAATTGTGATTCCAGAGCCAGAACTTTTTCATTTGTACCAAAATTGCTCTTTTAATGTTAAAATTCTTGGGACGAATAGCACTGTCATCCACTTTGTAGTTTTAAAAAGCTTAACTGTTATGTAGATAAGTTTTTAATTTTGCTAGCTCTTTTTTCTTTTGGTCTCTATATCTAGTTTTGTTGGCCTTTATCCTATTGAATGGCATTAAACTCCTTAGATAAACCCATCTGAAACTTCATAGGGAACTGATTTTGTATCATAGTATACAGATTGCATGGTCTTGCTAGCTATGGAATATGTAGACTGAATTCCAGCTGGTAGCACTGGAAAGTTGGAATAGAAAGGTTTTGTGTGCCGGATTTATTTGGCTCAGACTTAGCATTATAGAATAAAATTATATAAATTCCTTTAAAGTTCATTTGCCTTTAAAGGCAAGAAGCCTTTTGAGGTTGGAGATAAACATTTTTAAATATTTTAATATTAATTTAAACATTACATATTTTAAAGTGGTGTTTTGACTAGTACAATATTTTGCTAGGATGAAAATGATGATGATGATGACTGGAATCCCTGTAAAGCAGCAGGGGTTTGTCTCATGCTCTTGGCTACCTGCTGTGAAGATGACATTGTCCCTCATGTATTACCCTTCATAAAAGAACACATTAAGAACCCTGATTGGCGATATAGAGATGCAGCTGTCATGGCTTTTGGATGCATCTTGGAAGGACCAGAACCCAATCAGCTCAAACCACTAGTGATTCAGGTAAGACTTAGATAAATGTTGAGTATTGCTCCTCTTTTAACTTGCAAGGAACTTAGGAAAGACCTATTTTGAATCAAGAATTCATGTAAACAATCCATGAAATGATCAAGTATTGGCTCCTGCCAAAGGAGGTTAGTTTTGGTGCATTAATGAACACTGCATATGAAAAGATGATAGAATTATTAAGAGTTGTAAAAACTTCAGAAGGTCTGAACCCTGTCCAGTTTGATAGAGCTTAATTTCTGCCTTTTAGTCCTAATTTTGGAATACTATACCACCTAGGGTCTTGAAAAGTTATTGTCTTTTTACCATTTACTTGCAAGTCTTCTCCAGGCCAAACTATAATTATTCTTTTAACTGTCCTTCCACATTTCCACAATTGTTGATGTCTCTTCTAAAAAGAGAAAGCCCAGAACTGCATTTCAGTAACGTAGGAGTGATGTAAGAGAATATAGCAGACTATCACTTCTGTTGATGTTGTTTAAGAAAAGTCTTACCCTTTTTAAAAAGATTTTTATTGATTTTTTTGTCTTTAAATCTGTTATTTTCTGATTACTTTCACCAGTTAAACTCCTCAGAATCAGGAGGGCTTCTATTGAGGCTATAGAAAATACGTTAGCAGTTACCCAACATAGCATCCTTGCTCAGGAATATGTGCATAGTCATTTGTATCTAGCCCCACCACCTGTCCTGAAAGGAAGATGTATTTTGGTATCTATTCTTTAGGACCAAGATTAATTATTATTAGGCATGCCTTTAATCATTGAGTACCCATTTTGTTTCCAGTGTGTTTCAATACCACAAAAATGTTGCTATATTATGTATGTGGGATCTTTTTTTTTTTTTTTTTTTTTTTTTGTGTGTGTGTGTCTTTATGGGGCATGCATGCACTCAATAGAGGGATAGCTTTATTAAAAACCAGTTCTGTCCTCTGGCATACATGTCTTCTGTAATGGCATTTGCCATGTTCTGATTTAAAATGGCATTTTTAGCAATAAATCCTTTTTTGGAATGGGTGAACATGTTTAATATTTTCTTCCTTGCCTGACAATACTGTGTTGTATTTTAGGCAATGCCCACTCTCATAGAATTAATGAAAGATCCCAGTGTGGTAGTTCGAGACACAACTGCCTGGACTGTGGGCAGAATCTGTGAACTGCTCCCTGAGGCTGCCATCAATGATGTCTACCTTGCTCCTCTACTGCAGTGTCTGATTGAAGGCTTGAGTGCTGAGCCCAGAGTGGCTTCCAACGTGTGCTGGGTGAGAGATTGGATTTATGGGGGAGGAAAGCAGGGGGAATGACTAAAGGGGAGAATGGTGCCATTAGATTGGCTGGCTCATTGGCAAGAGTGCAGAAGTTGGGGGAGAAAATTGGGTTTTTACAAGAATGCTTTCTTATGAACACCTACATTCTCATTTCTTCAATTAACATGTGGGAGAACTGCCTCAGCCGATGGGAACTGTTGACTCATGGTGAACCATTAAGAACAGTCATGCTATCCCAGCATGAGAACTATTTGGAGCCAGGCATTTATTTTGAGTGTCTTAGAAACTCAAAATAATGACTGAGGGGTATGAGTTGTTAGTTACAAAGATTTTAAGGATAGAGGGAGCAAGAAGGAAGGTAGGTATGAAAGTGGAATATAGTTAGCTTTTTGTTTCCTGGGGTAATTCTAGAATGTAATTTATATAAGAAGTCATAGCACTTTGGAGATAATAAGGCTCAAAGAGTTTTTTCTGAATGGAAAAAAAATGGTGACAGCCATAGCCTTGGTCTAGAGTCAGAGCAAAATCTGGTACCATGGACTCTTAGCTATAGCAGAACAACAGCAAAAATTTGGAAAAGTGGCAAGTTGTCAGTGGCATTTGGGGTAGAAATTCAGAGAATTCTTCCTCGGTCAGTTGAGAAATTGAATTATTTTAGAAATATGATATGCCTGAGTCCAGTGAGTGTTCTAACACTAAGGCTCGAGATATTCTTGGGTTTCAGGCTTTCTCTAGTCTGGCTGAAGCTGCCTATGAAGCTGCAGATGTTGCTGATGATCAGGAAGAACCAGCTACCTACTGTTTATCTACTTCATTTGAACTCATAGTCCAGAAGCTCCTAGAGACCACAGACAGGTAATTGTCATTCTCTATGGATAGTATTTTTGTATTTCAGTTCCTAGGGTTTTCTGTGATAGATGTGAAACATATTGAACTCAAAAGACAAAGACATAGAAATATTTACTTGTGCTGTAAGAGGGTGATAACTTTTACTAATTTTCACAAATATCATTTTATTCAATTAAATACATTTCTTAAGAATGTGAATCAAATATTCACAAATTTAATTCTCTTTCAAAATGCACTGGGAACAATTTTGAGGTTTTTTACTCCATTTATTTGTGTAAAATCTAGGGGAGTCAGTATGAGGCATACATGAAGCTGCTGATTTAATTGATCTAAGAACCAATTGCTTACTGCTTCTCTTTGTTTTGAACTCTACATAACTGCTTTTTAAAATATTTGGGAAATACAATGACGTGATGCCTGCCTATATGGATTTAAATAGTCATCTTCAACCTGTTACTACACTACTTACACTTCTCAGAAGGGGAGTAGATTTCTGACATTGGAATTATGAAAATACATTTTCTTACAGAAATGTTATAAATGATGTTACAAAAGCCATCTTATAACCAAAGGGTATAAGATACTTAAAACTTAGTGAGCAGATAAATGATGATCCACCCCCTTCCTTCAGTTTTGTTTGTTTCTGATGCTTTTTGAGCAGAGTGGGTTTTATTATCTTCTGAACTCTTCAGGAAGACATTATGGAATTGTTGAATATCAGATACTGAAATCTTTTGCATCATATATAATAGGAACTTTAATTTGAACAAATGTCTAGCAGCACCCCAGAGACATGATGGACATACAGGTCCCACAGTTAAATAGAGGGAGTCCTGGCACTAAACCTGGAATTCCTTACTTCTAGGTTAGTGCCTTTTCCACAGGTCCTTATTCCTAATTCAATAAGCTTAATGAACCTTAGAGGATTTGAAACTTGGCCTGCTTTTGGCCAAACCCACATCAGATCTGTTTTCTTTCTTCTTATTTTCTGGAATCGTTTTTAGTGGAAAAATGGGTCACAGAAACTGCTATCTCACTAATCAGACCTTACCATTCCTCATTCAAGGGAATGGAAGGAGAGCCTTTGAACTTTGTTGAGAACCAGAAGACTAATCCATTTTGTTCTTGACCAGACCTGATGGACATCAGAATAACCTGAGGAGTGCTGCATATGAAGCCCTGATGGAAATAGTGAAAAACAGTGCCAAGGACTGTTATCCTGCAGTCCAGAAAACAACTTTGGTCATTATGGAGCGGTTGCAGCAAGTGCTGCAGATGGAGGTGAGGCTTAGGGAACCAGTAGTAGTGAGTATAATGGAGGCAAGACAGCAGGAAGAGGGCAAGATAATCATGCTTTTATTACCTTTTTTTTGTTTCCTCCTTATTTATCATTTCCCCAAGGGGATCTTCATAGCCGAGTCACATACTTTGAGAATTAGACTTCTGGGAGTTCTTGGGAAGTTGGTTAAAAGGCACCAAAATGAGCTGTGAGGAGGGTCTTGTCATCCCATTGTGAATTTCCTTTCTCTCTTTATCCAGTCTCACATCCAGAGCACATCAGACAGAATCCAATTCAACGACCTTCAATCTTTACTCTGTGCTACTCTTCAGGTATGGACTTAGCCTTTCTCACTTCAAACATGTTTGGACATAGTGTTGGGAGGAAAAAGAGGCACAAAGGGAAAGAAAAGGGAGTATTGCTATCTTGGGATGACAAGTATGCACTACACAGAGCAAAGCTATTGATGAAGCTGATATGAAGACACTCATTGGAGTCAGGCAGTCCCCTTTTCTGCCCTCTGATTAGGAGGCTAGAATTCACCACAACTAGATCATACCTATGCTTTTTTTGGTGCATTGTCTCTTTGTGGGCAAACCAAGACCATCCACAGATGTTTCCTGGGCATCTTTTCATTTTTCTAAAAATTCAAGCTAGTATTTCAGCCATTGTCTTTTGAAATAATCTTCGTTTGCCATTCTGCTATAAAACTTGACAATTAGTGACTGAAACACCAGAGTTCAGTACAATCATGAGGTTTCTTTTTCTGGGCCATTTATTCTCCAAAATTCAGATCACCTGCTAGAAGGAACAGCTCGAAAGCAAAATACTTTTCAGTGGGGAACTGGGGTTTTTTGTTTTGTTTTGTTTTTTCTTTGTATAACATGTATGGGTAGTTCCTCAGCATTGGTCTTTACAAAGCTTTCCGTTACAAATTTTACTCCCAGTCCCCACCCCTCCCCTAGATGGCAGAATATCCACTACATGTTAATTATGTTACAATATTTGACAAATTGAATATGTGTATACGTATTTCCACACTTACTGTTGTGCAAGAAAAATCATATCTACGAGAAAGAAAAATCAGATAAAGGAAACACAATGCAAGCAAACATCAATATAGAGCTTGAAAATGTTAAGTTGTGGTCCACATTTTACATCCCTCTCTCTGGGTGTATATGGCTTTCTTCTGTGAAAAATTGGAAGTGGTTTGAAACATTTTATTGTTGAAGAGAGTCATGTCCATCAGAATGGATCGTCATATAGTATTGTTGTTGCCGTGTATAATGATCTCCTGGTTCTGCTTATTTCACTCAGCATCAGTTCATGTAAGTTTCTCCAGGCCTCTCTGAAATGTCCTGCTGGTTGTTTCTTACAGAACAATGATATTCCATAATATTCATATACCATAATTTATTCAGCCACTCTCCAATTGATGGGCATCCATTCAGTTTCCAGTTTCTAGCCTCAGTGGGGAACTGTTGTCTAACATCAAATGGATAAGTTAGAAAGACTTAAAATATTCACTGACATCTGTCTTTTGAGAAACATAGGAAAGATTTGGGCTGGGGAAAATGGATAAAGAAGTGAAGTTCTGGGGCAGCTAGGTGGTACAGTGAATAGAGCACCAGCCCTGAAGTCAGGAGGACCTGAGTTCAAATGTGGTCTCAGATACTTAACACTTCCTAGCTGTGTGACCTTGGGCAAATCACTTAATCCCAAATGCCTCAGCAAAAAAAAAAAAAAAAAAAAAGTCAAGCTCTGCTTCCACTAGTAATAAATGAGCAGTGATAGTAGATGATAGTAGTGAAAATTTTGTTGTCCTGGGCAGGAATTGAACTTTACCATCTCACCAAAAACCTGAAAAACAACATTCATTTTCACATGAGAGTTTAGCAATAAGGTTTCGCTCCAATTATCTTTAATTTCAGGCATAAATGAAATGCAAGAGAATAGTTTCTTTACCAGGATAGATAAACCCTGTTTATTTTGCAACATAGGAGTAAGATGAAGATTAAAATAAAGGGTATTTTAATGAAGATGGTCTGCATTGACTAAACATTTAAACACAACACTGCAGGTTGGTTTTTAAAAAAAAAAAATCCAAGGGGTTCCTTTGAAGAGATGAATGTTTTTCTTAAAAAAAAAAAAAAAAAAAATGTAAAGCCTTTTCTGTTACCAAGCTTGGAGCCAGGAAACACTAAAGTCTTACTCATTTTATAGAATGTTCTCCGGAAAGTCCAGCACCAGGATGCTTTGCAGATTTCTGATGTGGTCATGGCATCCTTGCTGAGGATGTTCCAGAGCACAGCTGGGTCTGGTGGGGTCCAAGAAGATGCCCTGATGGCTGTGAGCACATTGGTAGAAGGTCAGTGAGCGGACTGATCAGAGAATATGCATGACTTAGGATAGATCTAAAGGATTCTTTGTGGGTTTTTTTGTTTGTTTGTTTTGTTTTTAAAGATTTTTGACTTAGTCTCTTAACCTGGTTTTACTGGTAGATCTAAAGTCAAGCATGAAAGTCTAAATTTGCTTAAGTGTAAATTTTAAGTGTCCATATAATTTTACAATTGTACTTCTGGAAGTCATCAGGGAACTAATTTGAGAGTAAAGTTGGCAGCTTGCATTGTCAGTATAGCATTTTAATAATTAAGTACTTTTTTCCCTCAAAAGTCTTCATAAGAGTTTGGTTCCCATCATCCAAAAGTGTGCTGGTGGCAATGGGCCACCTGGAGAGGTACAGCAAAACCATCTAGGGTAAAAGAAGGAAATATTCCCCAGTTGTTACTGTAGTTGAGGTTGTGGTTGGCATGTAATAGAATCTTAAGAGTTCTAGAAATTAGTTACTTTTCTGATTATTTCATGCCTGAATTCAGACACTGAAAGATCTTTAAGAACTCCATTAAAAAACATTTAAGAAACAAGGAATGGTTTTAGGGACAGCTTTTAGGACAGTCTTTACTGGGGAATTTTCCAATTTCTGAGGCCATTATCACCCTAAGGGAGTAACCTAGAGGATTGGTTTTATTTCTGGCATAAGAAAATGGTATGCTGGAATATCCTGGCAACATGTGATTGTCCTGAAAGAGGGTTTCATCTTGGATCCTAAGAGTAGCTTATTGGAAGTTGAAGGCCACTATTGTTTTCCTGGATATAGTGTTTCAGAACCTTGGGGGATTACCTGAGGATCCTGTTCAGAAGCTGGCCTCCAGATGAGGAGGTGGACAAGAGGCAGAATTTCTGGCTCAGCCAGTCCAAAAATTAAACACGACATTTCCTGAGGGTCATGCCACTTTCTTGTCCTGTCTAAACTAAGATGCTATACTGTGGGGAGTTGGCATCTTCAGGGCATTTGAACAGAATCCCAAAATCCCCCCCAAAAAAGAACAATTTGGCTTGTTCTTTTAAAACAGCTTGTAAATGTCTTTGTGTATAAGTTCTATTAACTCAATTAATTTGGAACAATCTGTATACTGTAATTGTACATTTTAAAAAATTTGACTTCAGAGGAACCCGAATACTCATCTCTCTGTGCCTAAAGCCTTCTCAGTGGAACTTTAAGCTAACAGATTTTGTCTCTGTACAGTGTTGGGTGGCGAATTCCTGAAATACATGGATGCCTTTAAACCCTTCTTGGGCATTGGTTTGAAGAATTATGCTGAGTACCAGGTGGGACATAACTCTTGATATAAACATAATACATTGAACTTGTTTGTATGCCTGATGGAGGTTGGAATGCACTAGGTACAAATTATCACTTCCTTCTCCCTACCCCCAACCCACAGTAGCAAAATAATTGACTCACTTGTATTTTCAGGTTATTTCCTATATCTGTATTATTCTTCCATTAAGCCAAGGTTAGTACTTCCATGTCCTTGTACAATGGCATCCCTAGAGGTATTGGACTTGTCATCTTCCCTTGAACTATTTGGTGACATCTCTCTCCCATTTCCCATAGGTTTTCTATTTGTATTTCTTCCTTCCACATTAATTTAACCAATCATGCATCCTTCTAAGGAGAAATTTCTTGATTTTAGTTCTCTGAGTTTTTGATAATAAAGCAGCAGGTGTGTTTCAGTTCTGTACTTAGTCTTCTATGCAACTCTGGTTATTTTCCTTTCTTCCTTTGTAGGTTTGTTTGGCAGCTGTGGGCCTGGTGGGAGACTTGTGCCGAGCCCTACAATCCAACATTTTACCTTTCTGTGATGAGGTGATGCAGCTGCTCTTGGAGAACTTGGGAGTAAGTTAATAATCCATTGATACACCCTTAGAATGAGCTTGCTGTGTGTTAAGCACTGAGATTATAAAGACATAAATGAAGTAGTCCTTACCCCAAGGAGCTTACCAGTTACAAAAGTGTATGCAAGGGCAGCTAGGTGGCGCAGTGGATAGAGCACCAGCCCTGAAGTCAGGAGGACCTGAGTTCAAATTTGGTCTCAGACACTTCCTAGCTGTGTGACCCTGGGCAAGTCACTTAACCCCAATTGCCTCAGCAAAAAGCCAAAAAAAAAAAAAGTGTATGCAAAATATATTTGCTAATTTGGGGAAAAGGCAATGTTTAAAAAAAAAAAAAATCTTTAGAACATGGTGTTTAAACTAACCTGTTGAGGAAACTAGCAATTCCATGAAGCAGAAGTGTGGCAGGACCTCTATTCTAGGATTGGGAGGAGGGGTAGGCTAGGTGGTATAGACAGTGTATGAACAGGTCTAGTACCAGGAGACAGAATATTATCTGGGAAGAATAAGATGGCCCGTATGGCTGGATTATAGAGTGTATGAATAGGAGCAATATGTATGTAAACTTGGAATGGTAAATTGGGAAGTAGACTATGAAAGGCTAAATGAAGGAATTTGTATTTGATTTCAGAGGTAATATGGAACTACTGGAAGGGAATGACATAGTCACTTCGGAGGATGCTTTGGAGAGAAGAGAATGATGTTGTGGGGGTAGAATGGCAATTTAACAACTGATTAGATAGTTGGAATGAGGGGAAGTAAGGAATTGAGGATGACTGAGGTTTTGAACTGAGTGACTAGAAGGATGGTGGTGCCTTTGCCAGAAATGGGGAAGTTTGGAAGAAGGGTAAGTTGGTGGGGAAAGATAAAAACAAACTATTGTGGACAAAGTCAAATTGAGATCCCTGTAGAATTTCCCATTTGAAATGTGCAGTAGGTAGTTGATGCTCAAAGGTGAAAGAGGTTAGGACACAGCTAGCCAATTGGTATGAGGAAACATAGGGATGTAGGTAAGTTAAATCAATTTATGACAAAAATTGTATTTCAAAAGCAACAAGTATCTAAAAATTGACTGTGGTAGGGACATGTAAAAATGCAGTGAATTTCAAATTTCATAAATGGACCCATTGAACTTCATGTGAGTATTGAAAATTGGTACAAGTTATGAGCTGTAGTTCTTAGGAAAAGTTTTTGAAAAAGCAAATAAGAATTTAGATAAATTGAAACCTCTTCTCAATAAGCTAGGTTTATAAATTCTGACTTTTATTAACTATTTCTTTCCTGTTCATCAGAATGAAAATGTCCACAGGTCTGTCAAGCCACAGATTCTGTCAGTATTTGGGGATATTGCCCTTGCCATTGGGGGAGAGTTTAAGAAGTACCTTGAGGTGGTATTGAATACTCTCCAGCAGGCCTCCCAAGCTCAGGTGGACAAGGTAATCATATGGTAGTTGTGTCTATAGCCAGGGGTGGGGAGAAGGTATTTTGGATGTGTCAGAAGAGGTGACCTGTGTGGGGATGTCTGTTGTTTGTCTCCTGTAGTCGGACTACGACATGGTGGATTATCTGAATGAGCTAAGGGAAGGGTGCTTGGAAGCCTACACCGGAATCATCCAGGGATTAAAGGGAGATCAGGAGAATGTGCACCGTTGAGTATACATTATAATTTACTTGGTCCACTGGTCAATGTCTATAGTTGGGACAAAAAGTATTTGCCTAGAATTTCTATTTTTGGAGCTTTCCTTCTGTGATGTCCATCGCTACTGAAAAGAAACTTCAGGGGAAGTAGGGGATGGGAACTTTGTTTTTTTGTTCTTTTCCTTGCCATATGTCTTCTCTTTGTTGTTTTTATGGAAGTTGTTGTAAAAGAACTGTCCCAAGTCAACTGTAGAAAAATTTGATGTAGGAAATGCTGGGGTTCTGAGGAGAAATCAACTTTTGCTTCACTCATGAAAAGAAAGAGCAATTTAATCCCAACATAATTAGCTATGAAGGGGGAAACTATACTTGCCAAGATACATTCTTGTTTCTTGTATCTGGGACACCCAACTCTGACCTAACAGGAAGAGTTACTTCTGAGCTGCTTTTTTATTGAACATCATTTGAAAAGCAACCCTGACTTTGAGCTATAAGGTATCTCTGCTGCTTTTTTGAACTTTCTCCAGTTAAGAGAGAAATATCTGAGGTGCAGAAATCTTTTCTTAGGAAATGCATATTAAAACATCTCGATGTTCATATTATGCAGTGATGGACAATTAGCCCCCTTTCACTTCCCTGTTTGGAAGGTTATAATACAGTGGAAATATGGAGTGAAACATTGGACTTTATCCTAATTGAGAAAAAACCCAGCAAAAATTTTATTTATTTTTTTAATAGCGGATGTGATGCTGGTGCAGCCCCGAGTAGAATTTATTCTTTCCTTCATTGATCACATTGCTGGAGATGAGGATCACACAGATGTAGTAGTAGCTTGTGCTGCTGGACTGATAGGGTAAGTTTTATCTTTTGGCTTTAAGTCATTTCTATATAGTTTCTCATAAAAGCTGACTTGTGGGCCAGAAAGTGAGTATTTGCAGATTATTTACATTTTAGAAGCCAGGATGGAGTAAGGTTATGGGCTATTTCTGTCTAACTTATTAGTATTAATTCAAGGGTACTGTAAAATGTACAAAAACTGTTTAGATCATATTTTTCCATTCACCACTGAATTTCATTAAGTGAAAATTTTAAAGACCAGATTCATTGGTTTGTTGCTAGCTTCTAGTTTTTCACCTGTAAAAACAGCCATTTTATTTGGTCTAAAAGGAAATAGTACAACTTTGTCTTTTTCTCCTTTGTGTCTCTTCTGCTTAGAGACTTATGTACAGCTTTTGGGAAGGATGTACTGAAATTAGTAGAGGCCAGACCCCTGATCCATGAACTGTTAACTGAAGGACGAAGATCCAAGACGAACAAAACAAAAACCCTTGCTACTTGGGCAACAAAAGAACTGAGGAAATTGAAGAACCAAGCTTGGTAAGATCTCTATTTACTCTGCACCTCTCTCCTAATTAGATGTTTCTTGATTTTGATGGCAAGAGCTCTGTTATAATTGTTTTTCTGTTGGTGTTGGCATCTGTCTACTTGTGTTTCTCATCCTTGAAAGACTGTAAAACAGCCTTGATAATCTTTAGTGATAAGTGATAGTATATATTTTAAATAAATGAAAAATTACCTAGATTTCAAACTTCATTCAGGGTCAAATATGGACTATCCCGATGCTGCTCACTTGGGGCTTTTTGAAGCCATTGTTTTTGGTCTTCTGCTGTTCCAAAATAGTTTAGTCTCCCTGAATGTCACTCTTTCCATATTAAAAAAGATATTTTCTTAAAGTTTTGTCTTTTATACCACAGATATTTCCCAGGGATCTCCATCTCTTTCACCCCCTCCTCATACTAGCATCCCTAGAACAACAAGAAACAACTTAAAACTGTGTTGATGTAATAGCTGAATGGGTTGACAACATTGCTTGCATATAAATCCTATTTCCTTTCTGTTCATACTTTTTGTGCCTTTATTGTTAACTTTGATAATGAAACTTTGAAGTGGGGAAATTGGTTACCCCCTACCTACTTTGAATAGTAATTTAAATGAATATACATAATCCGATTTATCAAGTATTTTAACATAACATGTAGCAGACTTCCTGCCATCTAGGGGAGGGGTGGGAACTTGGGGGGGGGGGAGAGTTGTAATAGAAAGCTTTGCAAGGGTCAATGTTGAAAATAACCCATACATATGTTTTGCAAATAAAAAGCTTTAGTAAAAAAAAATTTTTTTTTTTGAAAGAATAGTAATTTAAATCTCTTCCCAACCACTCAAGAATTATTCACCAGTAATTTTTACTCTTGGCAAAATTAGCTAGTTTGGTGTGAGATTTATCTTTTTAATTTGCCCCTCTGCCCTTTATTTAGTCTAGATGAATTAAGGCAAGAAGGTAGAACAGGTAGAAGTGAAAGCGAGAACTGGTTGCCAAATTTAGTTAAAAGAATCTTGTAGAATTGAAGAGGACTGAATTTCTGCTAATTGCACTTCATGAATGTGTACTACATTCAGTTAAAAAAAGCTATGTATGTTGATTATTTTCCTCTTTTCAGATCTGTTACCATTGGGATGACACCCGAGACCCCCACTGGAAATCTCCAATCTTTTGAAAAACCCGGAAGTGAGGAGTGTGCACGGATGCTGAATGTTTGGGAATGAGAGGATGAGTGAGTGAGGCTTGAAAACACACCACATTGAAAATCCTGCCACGGCAGCAGCAGCAGCCAACAGCAGTGCTGTTAGTGAGCTAAGCACTGACTTCCGTAGAAAACCATAACATCGGCCGTCTTGGAAAAGAGAAAAGTGACGGGATTTATGTGCTTTAAAAAAGAGAGAGCGAGAAAGAGCTATCTCTTCCCAAGAGAGGCTAGAACTAGCTTTTCTGTCTTTCGGCCAGTGCTGAGCGGAATGACTAGTGTGGGAGAAAAGGGACTGGGTTCAGCTGTGGTGCTTTGTTGTTAAAGGCCTGGCCTTTGCTACTGATGAGAGATATGGAGCCTGGGTCTCGAGCCCACCTTCGGTGTACCTTTGCCACACGGTACTGTACGCGTGCGGGCTAAAAGGAGGGTGAGGGATTTTTTCAGTCTAAGAGTGAGTGTGTGTGAATGAGGCGGTATCCACATTCTCAACTTCAAGTCATTGCAGTTTATCTTTTTCCCAGAAAAAAAAGGGGTTAGACGTTACATTTCATAAAACTAACCGAAGTTCTGTCTACTGATGCAGCACAAGAGATGTAAAAAGGCAACAAAAAAAAAAAAAACAAAAAAAAGAAACAAAAAAAAAAGGAGGAAAGTCGCTCTTTAGGGTCTTTTTTTTATTTTTAATTTTTAGGGAAAAGCACTGACATGTTCAGTTCCCATCCCAAGTGACGCTTTTCATGATCTCTTTTCATCAAGGCGCCTTTCCTAATATGGTTCAACTGTGAATGTAGAAGGGGGGGAGTGGGGGGAGGGGAGGGGAAGACAACTCTGGTTTAGAGGATATAGGAAAAATGAGATTGTCAAAAACAGACTTTAAGACAACCCACAACCCAAACCAAAATTTAAATGCTCAGAATTGGCAGCACAAAGGGAAAGCTCTCTCCTGACTTGTACTGTGACAGTCTGAACGCCCCAAAAAATTGTGCCAAAGAATTTAAAAAAAAAAACCCAATAAATATATAAACATAAGAAAAAAACCCATAACAAACTTCAGGTAACTATTTTGGATTGCAAAATGAGGATAAATTTAATGTTCAAACAAAATCTGATAAAATAACCATTTGGAAACTGCTTGGCCTTCTGTTCTTTATTTGATTGACTTCAATGTGGTAATGGTCTCTTGCTGCACTTCAGAAACCAACCAACAAAACAAAAAAGGAAAAACAGAATTTATATAAATATATATATTATATATAGACATACTGACAAGCTCTCATGATGAAAATGGCACTTGTAAAAGGTTATATTTTTCCACTGCAGTTGAAGATTAATAAAAGTGTCAAACATTCCCTAAAATTTACTTTTTGTATATTTGGTCTTTCCAATTGAAAGAGATCCCACTCACTGATCTTTTTAATTGAAAAATGCAAATCAACAACAAAAAAAGATTCAGAAGCCCAATGGACAGTTAATCTGACCAGGGATGTTGCTGCTTCCCTAATTAACCATTTGGAATTTTCTTTATGGGTGTGATGCATCATACCATCTTCATAAATCAAAGACATTTTTTAGTTGGGAAAGGAGCAACCCTGATTTTCCATTTTGGTATCAGCAATAAGAAGGCATATAGGGAGCTTGATTCCCTTTGTTAGGCAGTTGTGGTTTGTGGTTTTTTTTTTTTTTTTGTTTGGTTTGGTTTGGTTTGGTTTTTAACCAGCATCTTTAATGGCTGCTTTGAAATAATGAAAGATGGTCTTTGGCAAGTGAAAACAGGATTCCTTTTCCCTTCTATACCTTCATCCCTACAGCTTACAAGAAAGGGGTCTTAATTTCTATCCTTTTCCTTTGACATCCCTTTTTCTAACAGCCTAATTTTTTTCATCCATGAGAGGGATTGGCTAAATTTTGCCCATCTGCACTGCAGCATTTCTAATAGCTCTTGTACAGGGTATCAGATATTGTGCCTTTTTGGTGCCAGGTTCAGAGTCAAAAAGTGCCGATCTATGAACCAGTGTGCAAAACAAAATAAAAATCCAGGTGTTTGAAGGAGAGAAGCTCCATATGTGAAAAGAGCTTATAATCTCCTGAACCCTGTTTAGAACGAGGCCTGGCTCTTAATGCCTTTTTTTTTTTTTTTTTTTTTATTAAATTAGAGGGGTGATGTTACAAACCATTCCTGAAAAATTAGGGGAGGGTGGGAATAGAGCTTAAGATGTGGGGGAGCAGGGGGAATGGGGAGAGAAATCTGATCATTCCTCAGTGCTACCCATTTCTGTCCCCTGTGTGGGCTGCTCAGCTGTAGACAGCAGGAGAATAAAGTACACTGAGAACCATAGTGAAAACAAAACCTTCCGTGTGTTTGTCATGTTTTGTTCCAGGGAAGCAGTTCTGAAAGCTGCTGTTAAAAGCTCTCCCAGACCCATTCAGTTATGGAGAGAAGGGGGGAGGGGTGGATGGGAGACTTGGTTGGGAAATCACAAATTGATTGGGTTTTTGGTTTTAGTCTTGGCACCTATAGGTTTATGTATTGAATCCTGCTCTCTATCCTTGGTTGGTGGATTTTCCACATTATACTTTGGAATTTTCTTTTTAATTATGCTATCTTGGGAATAGGATGCAAAATACATTTTTAGTAGAGCATCCTGTCCACTTGCTGCCTGGGCTTCCCCATGGCCAAATCTTGGCATGAGAAGTAGTTACTGCCTGTTTGGAAAAACAGTATTGCTTAAGACCTAAGAAAGCAGTTATGGGACTGGTCTTTGGTTACCTATGTGGGGCAAGCTGCATCATACCCTCTATCAGTTATTTCTGTCACTTGGCTTTTCATCTATTATCCCAAGTAATTGACCATTGTGATGGCTGTCAAAGGCAATTATGTTGCCCTAGGAACCAAATTTTTTGTGTGGGAGGGGATAGGGGGATTGGGGGGAGGGGACCTGTGTCAGTGTACTCTTTGGAAGTGTCCATTTTATGCAGCTCTTAGCATTTTAACTTCAAAGCAAGCAACTGTCTTAACTTTTGTCACTCTGTCAAATGAGTGTTAGTCCAGCATAAAGAGGAACCCAAAGTCCAGGCATTCTGAGCTTCTGATTGCTTCTTGGCTTTGGATCCAGCTTCTGTAATCTCACTGGGGGTGCCTACCCCTTGTGTGCCATTTCCTATGATGGCATTAGTGACGTGTTATAATTGAGCCCTACTTGACTAACCAAAACTGGTACCATCATCTTTATCTTCAAAATAAAGTCCGCTTTATTTTTATTTTCAATACTTTGCTGCATTTTTGTCTCGTTATTCCAGATATTGACATTTCTTTGGGGATAAAATGGAATAGATAGGCGTGTTTCTTTCACCTTGGGTTCATGAATATTTTGAAAACTCTTTCAGTATGATTGGTTTCCTTTGTAAGATAGTAATACATTTTGTGCATTTAAAAATCAGTAGACATTCATAAGTCTCAGATATACAAATGGGTCTATGACCCAAAAAAATAAAAAGGGTGAAATCCCTATCTAGGAAAAGCTTAAACTCTGAGAAATAGGAATTATGATTTTTAAGTACTAAATTCTGAATAGCATAAGCAAGAATAAGCTAATGATTTGCCTTAAGTCAAACTAGTCAAAATTGCTTGTTAACTATTAAAATGGGTAAGTAGCATATGGCCTATGTGTTTTGTAACTGGCGGAGACCTCACACGTTCCTTTTACAGTTAATATTGGTGATCAGTCTAGAAGTATTAGGAGCCAGCCTCTATTTGCCTTCGGACCTTAGCAAGAATCCTTTCTGTTTTGGGGAGTGCTGCTGATGCTTTCCTTTGCAAATGCAGAAGTGATTCTCTACCCAGTTCTGGGAGTTTGAAAAGAAGCTAAAGGAGAAGTTGGTCAGTATCTGTGGTTTTTGACCTCAGTCTACTTCAATAATATTTAAGTTTAGTGAGTAACTGCTGTAGTGCAGAGGCCTAGACTGGCTTTTTAGAGACTTAGATTCTGATCCCAACTCTTAATGGTGTTGGACATTGAGCCAGTCAACTTTATAAACTGAACTTGAGTTTCTCCTTTCTGTTCTGACTTCCTATAATACCATTACCTTTTCCTTATTTGGGGATGGAATGGTGACCTGAATTCTGTAATGTTCTTATATAAGGAACAGAGAACAACAGACTTAACTGAGGCTTTAGTCTTCTGATTTCCCCCCTCTTCCCTCAAATTCCTCCTCCCCACCCTGCTTTAGGCCCTTCTAGCTATGTGACTGGACAGTCACTTAGTATCATATGCCTCAGTTTCCTCATCTGTAAAATGGTGATAAAAATAGCACCTACCTCCTATCTATCAGCAGTGAGTATTGAATGATTGTAAAGGGCTTAGCACAATGCCTGGTTCAAAGTAAGCACTATAAATATTATTTCTAGCCCACACCCTAATGCCTTTTAAATCAAAAAGAAAATTTTTGAAACTTAAGTTGGGAAAAGATGAGAATCTCTCAGCCTTGACTTAGTTGCACTCTTTGTGTCTGCTACAGTTGACTTCTTACACATCTCCAGGGTCCTATTAGTCTGTACCCTGAATTTGCTAACATTTAGAACTTTTTTGTTAATGGATGCAGATGGAGTTAAACACTGCAAAAAATGCCCTGCTGAGACAAGTGCCACAGTCCTTGACAGGACAAGTCCCAGAAAGACAGGCAAGGATTATAGAGATGGCTCTGTTTATATGCACTGATTGACCTTCCTATTGCCATTAGAATACAGTTACAGTTTGGTCACCTTAAAACATCTGACAATGTGTGTAGCCCCTTACTCAAAAATTCTCAGTACCTCCCTATTGCTTCTAATTTAAAGTATATAAACTCGGCCATGCCATTTAAAAGTTTTCTACAACCTTGTATCTCTCCAGTCTTAATTCATATTTCCTTTTGGGAATTCTCTGTCTAGCTAAGGTTTGTCAGTTCTACCTTCCTCAGCATTTGGTCTCTTGCACAAGTGGTCTCTCATGTTTGAATTGGACTCCCACCTAACTATAGGATTCCCTCCCAGCCTCTGCTATAGATGTGCTATAGCACATCTCCCACATCACAGACTTTCCTGATTTCCCTACCCCCGGTTTTAGCATTCTCCCTCTTGGAGTTACTGTATACTTTGTATTTACTTGTCAACAAGTATTTTCATAAAAGCAGATACTAGGTGCCAGGTACTGTGCTGAATTCTGGAGATTAAAAAAAGGCAATATCCCCCCTGCCCCATCTCCCCCCAAAACCAAAAAATGCAACAAAACACACAAAAAAGTCCCTTCTGTTTAATGACAGATAATGGATAATAGGCAACTAAGTCCAAACAGGTTAAAAATTGGAACTAATTCCAGATACAATTTATGTTGTGAATCCCTTTAAATGGGAGATTTTTTCTTTCCTTTCATCTCCAGTACCTAGCATAGTATCTTGCATATAGGTTCTTTTAAAAAGTCCATTTATCACATTTCTCCAATGTTGTCCTTACCCTTTTCTCTTTCCCTCCTAGAGGACTTCACAGTTGAGCCAAAGAAACACATAGAAAAAGTCTAGACTGCTATACAATTCCAATCTTGTAGTTCCTCACTTCTGTAAGGGATGGAGGAAGGTTACTTCTCATACCAGGCTCCTTGGGATTGGTTATTAAAATTTCTTGGTATTCATTTTCAGTTATTTTGTTCTTTTCATTTGTGTTGTAGCTGTGTCTATTTTTTCCTCATTTTACTTCACTTTTCATTTTATATATTTTCCTAAGTTTTCACACAGTAAGCGTATTTATTGTCACAGTATGATGGAAGGTACTTGAGTGGGAAATAATGTGGTCCATGGTTGCAGTTAGTGGCAGATCTGATTCTGTCTCTTCCTCTGCTACCCTACACTCTCCCATGGATGTTTTATCTCCTACATTTATTTGAAATATTGGAAGATGTTTCTATCCTCAGGCTATGTTAGTTTGGGAGTAACAAATTGCATGAATTTTCTGCCCTGTATATAAGTATTTCCTTTTCTTCTAAATGTACCTACCACTTTGATGCTTTGTTGGATCATAGAAGGGATCATAAAAATCATCTAGTTAGGTCCTGTCATTTTACAGCTGAGAACACTGGCCCAGGTAAGTTAAGTGATTTACCCAGGTTCACATAGTAGGTAGGAGTTCTGAAATTTCATCCTTGGGCCCCTAAATCTGATGTCTGTCCTGTTCTTCTAGGGGCTGTTCCCAGTTTGTGCAAGCCAGGATTCGGTTTGACCAGGTCCATCTTCAAGTTTCTCTTGTAGCACCAGGCAGCTTACAAATGGCAAAGTGTTAGGGACTGGAAGGGGGATTTAGGAGACTTAAATTTTGAGGTCTGTATTTGTGTCTGGACCACTGACTAGTAAAAGAATTAGTTGATAAAATAACTCTTGACTAGTTACAGAACCTCCCAGTGGCTTTGGAAATGACATCTATGAAACAGAAAAATGAATTTATGACCAGCTAGGCCTGTTTGCTTGCAAGAAGAGCAGTGAGAATGTTGAAGAGTAGGCATGCCCTCACCTTTAAGGAATTGATATATGGGAGCATGCTGGGTGAAATACTTTCATACACACACACACACACAATTAAAAATTTGCCTTTAAGGAACTTAGAATCTAATACATGGGAGTTGCTGGATGAAATTTTTCACACACACAACATTCTCACTACTCACACACATTCCTTGTGCTATTAAAAGATAAGGTGCCATATCCAAGCTCTAGATTTCAGGATTAACTCGGCAGAGAGGTTGTAGGAAGATGAAAATCCATGAAAACAACTCCAAATCTTGGAAATCAACTGCCCCCTGCCATCCACCATTTACTTCAGCTAATATTTAGTCTCATTCCCTTAAAATTATACTAGGAAAGAGAAACTCTTTTTTTTTTTGAAGTGGCAAGAGTGGCCAGAAGAGTTAACTACAGTGCTACACAGAAGTATGAAAAAGTATAGAGAAAGTATCTCTGATGGGCCCAAGACTGGGCTCTTGGTAGCAGAATTAGGTCTGGTTCCTAAAATGTGATATTTGTATTTGAAAAGTACTCAAGTCGTGTCCTCCATTTCTAGAACTAACACCCTGAATCAAGTCAGGGAGAGAGTGCACATGTCATTTCTGACAATTTTGATGTCATTTCTGGGAATGTTTATTTTGGACACCCTGTGTGAGCTTTTACTGCCACCTCTTTCTGGCAGAGAGGCAGAGGTTCTGCTAAGCTCCAAGCTAACAATGTGTCTCACACCCGGAAAGGAAACAGAGCTGCAGTGATCACTTCTAAATGAACTCCTGCCTGATGTAGCTGCCTTCATCAGCAGTACCATTTTCTGAGTGTCCAAGAAAGCTGTTAATGTTACTCAACTTTCCCATTTGCTGTGAGTTCCAGGTTGCCCTGTCTTTACTTCAGGATGTAGGTTGTTGTAGACCTCAATTCATGTAACTGTAATAAATGTTTTCTGGATTGAATTGATTTCTATTTTACCAATTATGTGCTCAGATTCAGATTCTGCCTTCAGGGCTTGTGTTTCTCTTAATCTTAGATCCTCATTGTCCCATGGTGTAGGGGGAAGGGCAGGAGAATTAGGTCTCTATGACCAACTTCTCCATAGCAATGAGTAATGCTTTGCCATTGGCTAAGCACTGTCCTCTCAGATGTTTTTTCCATCATTCATCTACCTACCCCCCTGGGCAGAGAGAGCAGGGCTGGAGAAGGGTTTTGTGAAGAAAGGGATTCAGGAGAGAAGCAGTTGTTGATTTCAGATTTTCCATAGATGCACTTCCAATTAAGAGTTGAAGAAATCATCTCAGGAGTTAAAAGCTTAATCAGAAACTATAATGCCTTCCTTTAGAAAGAGTTAGCTCTTGAAGAATTTGGTTGAAAGAAACATTTCTGCCTTAGATTTCACAGAAGGCTGACCTGCAGCTCCACATGGATTCTCAAAATGGTTCAGCTACAAAACCTCCTTCTTCAAGGTCTCAGAAGGCAGTGCTAAGGTAGCACCCTGCTCCCCACACTGCCACATGTGTCTTATGAGTTTTCCTGCTTGGCTGTTTCTATTTAAGTCATCTGGATTTTATTTTGATTTAATCTCTCTACCAGCTGCTGATGTCACCTACTCCTACTGCTTTCAGGCAGGAGCAGGGCAGGAAAGGATAAGCCTGTTTCCAGAGCAAGAGTCAGTAGGAGAAAATCTCTTCCTGGGCAGTTTTTTTTTTTTTTTAAATTCAATCTGATTTTTCTCACTTACCAAATATTTTTTCTCTTCCTCCCCCCAACATGGGAAAATTAAAAAATAAAACCAATAAAATAAAACCTTGTCACACACATATACATACATACATACATACATATATATATATATGCGCAGACTTGTGCAAAAACAAATTCTGGACAGTTTTTGAGGGAGGAACTTCCTCGGATTGTTAAGATTATTAGTTGGTTTGTTCCCCGAAGTTGTCTGCTTTTTCTTTACTTTTTTTCCCCTGAATTCCTTTCCCCTCCTTTCAGCTCTTGTTGGGCATTTTTCTTTCCCTCCCTCAAATGCACTCTTGTCCTTTCTCCTTTTTTGATCCTCACCTTCATTCTCTTGGTCCACAGCTTTTGGAAGCAGCTTACTTTAGAGTAAGACTGCTTTACTTAAGCCAGTCACCAAGAAACAAGGGCTGATAATGACCATGAGGTTGTCATGTGCCCTGGAGGTAACCCATGACTTTGACAGTTGGAGGGGAGGAGCCTGGAGTGGGTTGGCTAAGTCCAAAAGTGTATGGTGGCTTTCCCTTCAAACTTAGTGGAGGTTGTTCCAACTTAGGGCGATATCCTTGCTTCCCAACCTAAACGGGACTATGACAACATGAAAGGTTGGGAAAACTTCCTCTTCCCTCTAATGAGATTCCAAAATTGCTTCTCAAAAGATAAGGAAGCGTGCTAGCACAGGGGAGGCCACCGCCATCGGTGCCACATCCTCCCTTTTAAAAATTATTACAAAGAGGGAGGAAGGATCTGCCCCTGTCAGCAAGAATGGAAGATGACCTACTGCAATGGAGATCACCTTCATTTTAGGAATAGAAGCCAGAAGGGGCAATCAGTGGGAAGCCACCTGCTGGTTTTTCTGAGAGAAGAAATTCAATCCTGGGTCCTATTTTCTCAGGGGACAAATTCAGGGCAGCAGCTCTTTTGACCCTCAGTTTTATTTCCTGAAAGTTATAGGAATCCCCAGTAAAAGCCAAGAATGAAGGTTGAATCCTCTTTCATCCCTCCCTATTTAGGACTCCCCAGAGCCTCAGTTCAAAGTCCTAGGATAGAGCTGGAAGGTAACTTGTCTAATTCATGCCTTTATTTTATAGGGGAGAACTGTATAGACTCCTGCCCTATGTGTGTAGGCTTCTGAAGAAGGAACCCTGAATTGAGAGCCAGAGTTCCCACCACCTATCCATTAGCAGTTACCCTCCTCAATTCCTTTCCCCCACCTTCCCCAAAGCCAAGAGCACATTTCTGTATCTAGGTATTTTTTGTTCCCTCAATGATTTCTTTATAGATTACTAGCTACCTGACACAGAAAGGTACACTAGAATTTAACTTGTCCATCCCTTTATCTTCAGGTAGGATGATCGCACATGTGAGGAATTTGGCAGAATTCTAATACCATATTCTTAATTCTTAATAAAGAATTCTTACATTCTTAATATTCTTAATAAAGAAGGATCCTTTCAGACAACTAACTGCTGGCCCAATCAACTTCCTGAGGCCTCCATTCCTACTCTTTGAGCATCTTAACTTTCAAGGAAGTTCTCTCTGAATATGACCCCTTCTACTGCAAGCTACCATGGTCAGTTCATGAGCAAAAAGGGACCCTTATTCCAGGAACGGTGAAATTTGGATTTTATATCTCCCTAGTCCTACCCTACTTCCCCTCTCGAAGACAAGCAAAACCTAGGTTTTCTGACTTCCCAGCCCCTGTACCTCACTTCACCTCCTCTTGCCCTCAATTGCAAATATTGGAAAATCTGAAAAATATTGAGGGTACAAAAGCATCCTTGGGCTGCCTTCCCATGCTTGGTTGGGAAGCAGTGTGGTCCAGGTAACTGGAGGAGGAGGGGAGGGGAGACCACAGGGCGCTGTGCCAAGTCTGGGCAACCGCGGGGGCTGGCGGCCCCATGCCACGTGGTGGCAGCGGCGGGGTCCGGGGCGCCTTTCCAGCTCAAGGAACAGAGAGCAGCCGGGGAGGAGGCGGCGTCGGAGCTGGTGGCGGCGGTGGTGGTGGTGTCGGTGGTGGTGGTGGTGGTGGTGGTGGTGGAGGAGGAGGAGGAGGAGGAGCGGGGCGAGAGGGAGGGAGGGGGCAGGGGAGGGGTGGGGGGTGGGGAGAGACCCGGCGGCAGCGACAGGGCGAGGAGCGGAGCGCGGTGCCGGGGGTGGGGGCAACGGTGCCAGTCTGGGGAGGGAGCTGGCGGAGGGGGGAGCTGCGATGCAAACCGGAGCCGGCAGCTAATGTGAGTCCCAGGCTGGGGCCGGGGTTGGTGGGGTGGGATGGGGAAGGGGGCGGTGCTGATGGCAGCGGCGCTTGGGGTCCTATGCCGGAAGCCCTGGCGGGGGGTGGCGGGGGGACTGGCTGGGGGCGTTGGCATGCACTTCGTTAGGGATGGCGGGAGGGCAAGGGTCCCAGTGCCCGGGCCGCTGCATCGGCTCTCCATCCCCATCCCCCCCTCCCCCGGCTTCTCAGGCCCCGCAGCCTCCGGCGCCCCCTCCTCTAACCCCATGAGCTCAAGGGGCATGAGAGGTGTTGGAGCAGGGGATCGGCCAGGCTAGGGGAGAGGGGGTTGCGTGGTCTCAGCCCCCGAGAGGGGAGGGGCGACAATTCCTTTCCGCCGAGCTAAAGGGGTTTAAAGGGCGGCTCTTAAAGGGGCCGCGGGAGGGGGTAGGGCCAGGTAAGAAACAGACCTCCTTCCCTTTTCCATACCCCGACCACCTCTCCCTCCTTCACCTCCCACCCCGCCCCGCCCCACCTCCGGCTAGGCCCCAGGGAAGGATGCGGGAGCGAACCTTCGGTCGCCAGCAGTCCGGCGGGTAGGCCTGCCAATCTAGCAGTTAGCAGGGACCCCCGTCGTGGGGCGAGCCGAGGCAGCCGAGGCAGCCGGCTTTGAGAGGCTAGGGCTGCGCACATGGGCCTTGGCCTCTTCCCTTTCCCGGGGGTCAGGGTGTCGTGGGGTGGGCCAGGAGTGTGAGGAGCAGAATTGGGGGAGGAAAGGGTTAAAGGTGGGGCTAGACACACAAACACACCCACCCCTTAGACATACATACATACTATCACGCACGTTTCCCTGACACTTAAGCCGGGTCTCCTAGCGGGCAGGGATTGGGGTCCTGGGGTGCTAACCTTTGCTGCCTAGCTTTGGAAGCAAACACCCTCTTCCTTCCTTCCCACAATCCTCATACTGCCAACACATACAGAGCTTTGGCTCAGGGACACACACACACACACACACCCCTCTGACATTTCCCTACGTGCTTTACGTGCCACAAACCCACCCAGCCCTCACATTCACACCGACAACACAGAACAATGTACACACAAATTCAGTCACTCTCATCTCTGTCCCTTTCCATCACCACCCCAAGCCAAACTCTCTCATTGAGGTACCAGCTCTCTGACACCCACACTCATTCAGAGACACAATGCTTCCCCCCTACACACACTCAAAATCACACAGATAGCCACATTCATAAAGAGGTCCCCAGAAAACTCTCTGTCTCTCTCCCTCTTTTTCTGTCTCTCCTCTGTCTCTCTTCTCTTTCTCTCCGTCTCTTTCCTCTCTGTCTCTATCTCTGTTTCTCCTCTCTCTCTTCTTTCTCTTCTCTCTCTCCTCCCTCTCTGTCTGTCTCTATCTCTCTTCTCTTTTTCTCTTTCTCTTCTCTCTCTTTCCTCTCTGTGTCTGTCTCTGTATTTCTCTTCTCTCTTCTCTTTCTCTCTCTGTCTCTCTCTTCTTTCTCTCCTCTCTCTTTCCTCTCTGTCTCTGTCTACCTCTGTTTCTCCTCTCTCTCTTCTTTCTCTCTCTGTCTCTCTTCTTTCTCTTCTCTCTCTCCTCCCTCTCTATCTGTCTGTCTCTATCTCTCTTCTCTCTTTCTCTCCTCTCTCTTTCCTCTCTGTCTCTGTCTGTCTGTCTATCTCTGTTTCTCCTCTCTCTTCTTTCTCTCTCCATCTCTCTTCTTTCTCTTCTCTCTCTCCTCCCCCTGTCTGTATCTCTCTTCTCTCTTTTCTCCCCTCTCTCTCTTCTCTCTCTCTGTCTCTTTCTCTTCCCCCCCCCTCCATCTCTGACACATACACACACACATCAACCTACTCTTTAAAGAGTATCATAACCCACTCCTCATGTCCCCATGTCATCCATTTTCTTTTGTGGAGAAGTAAATCAGTAATTGGTGCTCATCACATCTAAGCCAGGCCATCATCACTAACACTGAACCTTCACTTCTGACCCTGAAATCCTTCCTAAAACCTGAGGATCAGCCTCTCACCCTTCATACTGAACCTTCATCCCTAATATTGAGTTTCTGTTTCTGAAATCCCTTGTCTCTAACACTGACGCCAAATGTCCCCATCTTTCCCTGACACAGCCTTCAGTCCCTATTATGCAGGCCCCCATCTCTGACATGAGTCCCTCCCTGATATTGGGCTACAATAACCAACACAGAATCTCCCCTCCTTAATGGAGTGCCTGACAATGAATCCCTCCCACTCCCTGAGCCTTACAATAGATTTCCTTCATCCTGCACTGGAGCTCCTCCCCTCCCCCATCCCTAACATATACTCTCATCCTTGAATTCTAGCCTTCCCTTCCCTGATACCCAACCTTTCATCCCCCCTCACTGAAACTGAGCATCCTCATCCCTGACAAGTGAACCTCCTCTGTCTGATACTGAACCCACTCATCATTAACACAGAGCCTCTCATTCTAGACATTGAGCCCTCTGTCCTTAACATCAAATCCTCCATTAGTGACATGGAGCCTTCACCAAGCCTGCCAATGAATCTGAGCTTAAACCTCATCTCTGACACTGAAGCTTCTGGCCTCCCTCTCCCTGGGCCCTAGACATGGGAGAACATGAGCACTGACTCTATCCAGTGAGGGCTTGGAGAGAGGAGAGGGGGAAAGGGAGGGCATTTCCTTTTCCTGAATTCTGGAATCCTTTGGGAGGAAATAGGGTGGAGGGACAGGCTGGAGAGGATATGATGCTGGGAGTTTAGGAGAACTGATATTCTTGGAGGCCTTTGTTGATCCTTTGGGGAAGAGGCTTAGGGACAGGACCAAGCCAGGAGCATGGCTGCAAGGTATTTGAAATTTGTTGGGGAACTGTGGGAAGGGAATTGGGTCAGGTAAGGTGGGGGCACCAGGATCCTGAGTGTTGGCATGATTGATTTCTAGTAGGATTCTGAGGGCTGCTCTTCCCAAAGCCTTTCCTGCTGTAGCCTCAGTTTCCTTATCCTTTAACGGGGAAGGGAGACAGGTCTGAAATCCCTGGTGATTCAGGAAAATGCCCTGGGGGGGTAGGGATAGGAATGTTATATGTTGTAAGTAGGATTGTTTTTAGCTTCCATGGAGTTATGGGATTGAACAGAATGACTCCCACCCTCCGCTACAACCCATCAGGGGCTACTGAAAAAGGAGGAATGAGGTTTTTAGGATTTGGGTTCTTAGACCTGAGGCTATCCGTAGCCTAGCTGGACTTTATCTAGAGTTTACTTCCCCTCTGGCCTGGGGTCCCTCTCATTATGGAACTGGGAAGTCCCCTGTACTCATATCCCAAAAGGATTTAAACCTTGGAGATACATGGAATGTGGATGAGCCATGTGGTAGAGACACACCCACCCACATTCCCAGTTGGGCTGGGGGGGGGGTTGGTACTGAGCGCCCTTGGCAGACCTTGGCTCCCCCTTCCCCCCCAACCCCCCCAGGTGGCTCCACCAGGGCCCCTGCCCCTCACCTGAGTGCCATGGAATCCATGTTTGAGGACGACATCAGCATCTTGACCCAGGAGGCGCTGGGGTCCGGCGAGGTGTGGCTGGATGGGCCGGGGGGCCCTGTGCTGGGCAGTGACATGTGTTCTGCCTCCCACTTCGCACTCATCACAGCCTACGGGGACATCAAGGAGCGGCTGGGGGGGGCTGGAGCGGGAGAATGCCACCCTACGGCGCCGACTCAAGGTGTATGAGATCAAGGTCAGGGGCCATCCAGGCCTCCCTCCACCCCCACTATTTCAGGGAGGGATCTTGTTAAGGGCCCTGCGGAGGAATCAGGTTATTGGTCCCATTGGTTTTCTTCAGGGGTCTCCCAGGAGGGCTCTGATATTGTGTTTTATTCATGGGATAGTGTGGAGAGATCAGCAGATCACCTGATCCTCCGGAAGAGTTATAGGAATGATCTGTCTCTTAGGGACATTCAGTGGGAGGTTTTGGTTAGAGATCTGGTTCATAGATCCCCTCACTGGGGATACCTCATAGGGGGTTCTGCTAGTGAGAGAGTTGGGAAGTCTGGTAGGAAGATCAAGCCAGGACCATCCTGAGAGACACCTGAGAATGGTGTTCAGTGAAGGGTGCATGCCAGAGGCATGAGAGGGATCCGGGAGCAGATTAATGAGGAATCTGGAGAAGGGGCCTGCTGAGACATCCTGGCAGAAGGAGAGGTGACCCTCAGGGATGGTGCCAAAGGCCTGGAAGACAGTGTAGCAGATGGGTAGGGTGCCAAAGGATGTGTCCCTTTTAAGAACCTTCTTTTCTGCCTCCTGCAGTACCCAGTGATTGGTGACTTTGGAGATGAGCACAACTTCTCTTTGTATGAAATTAAGGAGGGCTCCCTGCTGGAGGTGGAAAAGTCCAGTCTACAGCAGCGACTCAATCAGTTCCAGCATGAGGTAAGCCCCTCTCCCCAGAGGATTGCCATCCATGGGGTTCTCTCTTAGTCACCCCTTTGCTCTCTCTCCCAGCGGGGATTTCAGATGCCATCTTCCCAATGCTCTTGGTCAGCTGCATTTGCCCCTACCCCTCTGCAAGGGGCTTCTTGCTGAGGAGGATGGCAGGAATGACAAAATAGGGCCCGAGAAGCCCTCAGCCAGTGCTATGGTCTTGGAATTAGGGCCCTTAGCTTTAACTGAACAAACAGCCCTCCCCCACCCTAAGTCCCACAACTGTGGGCCCCCACCCCCAATGTTTCTGCTAAAGGTGAAACTATCCATAGATAGAGCAATGTCTGAAATATAGTTGTGTGAAACTAGTGCAATCCTTGAGCCTCAGTTTCCTCATTTGGACAAAGAGAGATGATAATAGTTGCATTACTTCCTATATTTCCTATTGAGGAAATTATGTTTTCAGTCTTAGAAGTTGAAAACAATGCAAAGGATGTTTCTGCCTGCTTCTGACCCTACTGTTCCCTGTTCCTTCCTCCCCTTCCCTGCTCCGGAACAGCTCCAGAAGAGCAAGGAGCAGGAAGAACAACTGGGAGAGATGATCCAGGCATATGAGAAGCTGTGTGTGGAGAAAAGTGACCTGGAAAACGAGCTGGGGGAGATGGTGAGGCGGGGGGGTGGCGCTGGCCGGGTCCCTATGGCAGGGTGGGCATTTCTGCGGCCGGGATGCCAGCTGTGGCCAGTGGTGCATCAGTGGGTGCAAGGGAGGGGGCAGCATGCTGTGGAGCCTGGCGGTGGGCTGCTCAGAGAGCTCGTCCAGGCCTGGGAGGCTGGGAGGGAAGTGGCTCCTGCCAGGGATGGAGGGAGGGAGAGAGCTCTGGTCCAGAATTGAATTCCCCCCACTCCCCGGCGTCCTGTCTCCTCTCCAGCGGGCTTTGGTGGAGACTCACCTGAGGCAGATCTGTGGCCTGCAGCAGCAGCTTCGCCAGCATCAGGGAGGTGGGGACAGCACCTTCCCCAGCCTGAGCCCTCCAGCAGCTCCTCCCCCCACTGACCCTGACCTTGACCTCCACTACCTGGCGCTACGCGGAGGGCCTGGCCTTGGCCATGGTGAGATCCCCCTGAGGGCTCCCACTTTTCCTCCTTCCTGCTCCCATGGGAACCGCACCCCTTTCATCACCTGCTGCCCACCAGGCAATCTCCCCAGCTCTTTCATTGCCAAACTGAGGGGCTCCAAGAGTGCCATTTGTAAGATGACCGGCAGAGGGCACTGCCCCCCTAGCCTCAGTCTTGTCTGTTCTTGGGTTGGGGAGCGGAAGGTGAGGATCTGGCGGAGAATTAGAAGACTCTGGTACAGAGGAGGACCTTGGAGAGGTCGCTGAGCAAAGTGGACAGGGCGGCCCGACCCTTCCCAGCCTCCCAGCCTCCTCAGCTTCCCTCCCTGCCGTGTGACCAGCCAGAGGCAGACCCTTCCTCTTGCTCAGGCTGGCGAAGGGGGAGGAGGGGCGGAGGTGGGCAGCCCCAGGGCTTGGCCAGCACTGACCTTGAACCTGCCGTGCCCCTTCCTCTGTCTGCTCTCTCTCCTGCCTCCTCAAGTGCTAGAGCCTTCTCTGGGCTGGCCCAGCCCACCCAGTGTGGGGGAGCTTGAGCGGAGGCGGCTGGAAGAGGCTCTGGAAGCAGCTAGAGGGGAGGCGAGGGGGGCCCAGCTCCGGGAAGAGCAGCTCCAGGCTGAGTGTGAGCGGCTACAGGGAGAGCTGAAGCAGCTCCAGGAGAGCAGGGCTCAGGTATGCCTCCCGGCACCTCTTCTGACCCTGCATCTGTCGGCTCTTTCCCAGCTCCTGGGGATCGAGGGTTGGGGGGGGGTGCAAGATGAAGCTGCAAGGGTCCCAGGGAGGCCGGGGACGGGAAGACTGGGGAGGCCCTTTGGAAGCCACCTGGAAGCATCCAGGGAGAGCTGCCCTTCGCCTACATCAGTCATGCCCGTTTGCAGAGGAAATCTGGTAGGTAGTGGGGCATGGGGGGGTGTCCCAGAGATGAGGTCTGAGGTGGAGTTCGGCCTTGAGGTCTCGCTTTTTTTTTAAAATTTAATTTATATTCCAATTAATTAAAAAAAATCTTCTTTTCCCCCACCTTCCCTACCCTATCCCATTCCTACTGAAAAAGAAAGAAAAGCAAAATAATTATCCAGAATCGGGCAAAACAAATGTCCCCAGGGGCCATGTCCCCCCACAAGCGTGTCTTGGTATGCACCCTGAGCCCACTACCTCCCTCTCAGGAGGTGGGCAGCCTGTTGCGCCTTGAGTCCTCCGGAATTGTATTTAGTCATTGCATTGATCAGAGGAGTCTCAGTCTTTCCAAGTTTGCTTTTCTCCCACTTGATGCTTGCGGGTCTCACTTTTGAACCTCTTCTCTCTCTAGGATTTGGCTTCCAACCAATCAGAGCGAGATATGGCCTGGGTGAAGAGAGTTGGAGATGACCAGTAAGTTCTTTGCTTCCCGAGCCTTTATCTCCAGTCAGGACACCCGCCAGAAGCCCCAGCTTTGATTTCATAATGAGGATGATGACGGGGGCGGGGCAGGGACTGGTCCTGTGATTTCATTGTGTAGAGAATTTCCATGAGGAGTCTTCATTACTGAGGGTGATGACAATTGCTTTTCCGGGTCTCCGAGAATTGCTTGGGGAAAGGAGGTGCAGGATTCAGTGACGTGTCCAGGGTGACACAGCTAGTATGTATTAGGAATAGATCATCCTGACTCTGAAGTCAATCCATGCAACAACTTCCTCTCCTCCTCCTCCTTCTTTGTTTTTTCTTTTTGTTCTTCCTTTGTCTTCTTTTTCTTCTTTTCTTTTTCTTTCTTCTTTCTTTTTTCTTCTTTTCTTTTTCTTTTTCTTCTTTCTTTTCTTCTTCTATTTTTCTTCTTTTTCTTTTTCTTCTCTTCTTTCTTTCTCCTCCTCTCCCTTTTTCTTTTCTCCCTTCTCCTCCACCTCCACCTCCTCTTCCTCTTCCTTTCATCTTCCTCCTCCTCCTTTCCTCTTCTTCCTCCTCCTTCCTTCTTTCTCCTTCCTTCTTCCTTCCTCCTCCTCCTCCATCATCATCAACTATATTTTTGATTGTTATTCAGTCATGTCTGATTCTTCATGACCCCATTTGGGGTTTTCTTGATGAAGATGCTAGAGTGGTTTGCAATTTCCTTCTCCAGCTCATCTTACAGATGAGGAAAGTGAGGCAGACAGTGGTTAAGTATCCAGGGTCACACAGCTAGTCAAGTTTCTCAGGTCAGATTTAAGTTCAGGTCCTTCTAACTCCAGGAATGGCACTCTATCCATTGCACCACCATCGACTACATAGCATTTTGGATATATTCAGACAAATTCACATAGTCCCCTTAATTCTATTATATAATGATGTTATATAATAGGTACTATTATCTATATTTTAGAGCTGAGGAAGCTGAGATCTGAAAAGTGAAATGACTTGCTTAGTGTCACACAGGTAGCATTGAGTCAGAAGTGGAATTCATACTCGGGTTTCTCTTGAGTCCTTAAGTCCTGTGCTTTTTTCCAGTACCCACTCTGCCTTTCCACACAGGGTTTTACTCTTCCCCTGCTCTCATGGAACTTTTGTCTCAGTGCCCAGCAGTTAGGGGAGAACTGTTTGGGTTTCCTGGAGCGGCTTTTTCTCCTCCTGTGGTTTTTCTATGGTGGGGTGGGAAGGAGGGGGGGTGGAGTTCAGGTTGGGGAAGTTCCCTTAATTTTCTTTTCATGCCCAACCCCCTGCTCTTCTGAGAGTAGGATTAGATTGTGTTTCCTTGGTGGGATTCAGTTGCTTTGCTGCTGCCAATGAGCTGTGTGCCTCTGGGTAAGTCTTCTGGCCCTTCATCTCTCATACACATCTAGATGAGTTAGCCTAAACCCTTCTTCTTTCCTTATTAAACAGAGAGGGGATGAGGCCAGGCAGGGGCCATCATTTGTAGGATTCTCTTTTTTCTGCTTCTGTATAGGGATGAGGTAGGGATGGATATGTAAAAAGGGGAGGCAGAGAAAAAGGGCAGAAGCTCCCCTTGAGCCATACAGTATTATGGGGTAGGATTCCAAACTGTAGAGTGCCCATTAAGAATCAGACAAAGACTGAAACTAAGATAGAAGCAGGAAAGGTTTGACATTATAATAATATCAAGGCCCCTTGGGGAGGACATGTGTTTATAGGATGGGAACTGGCTTCCCCATGGGCTGTGAACAATAACCAGGTTTTAAGTCATTTGCAGTCTTGCCTTTTGAAAAGCTCAAAGTTATTCATGTTCAAACTTACTCCAAATCATGTATTCTTACATGAAATTGTAGCAAAGACTTCCTTCTTTTGGGTAGGAGAATTGGAGGCCCAGAAAGAATCAGAACTTGGCTCATATTGTGCCAAGAGTTTGAGCATCAGAGTTCTGCCTATCGGCAGACACCTTCCTCCATTGTCAGGGCCACCTCTTTGCCTAGACAAATTAGGTCCTGGACTGGTCTGGGATTCCTGGAACACACATGCTTATTGGGCAGGATGATGAAACCCTTCTCAGATATAGGGGTAAGGGGATGACTTCCAGTTTCTATCTAAGCCATGTGGCTTTTGTCCAGAAAGGGTGCTGGATGGGAATCCTAACACTTGGATTTCTTGCCACAAACTTCCTTCATCTGTAGAATGAAGGCGTTAGACTAGGTAACTTTTAAAGTTTTTTCCAGCTCTGATGTTTTATTCTAAGAACCCTTGTCTGTTCGGTCTATTGGAGTCTATGTAGTTGCTGTGGGGATAAAGGAGAAAGATAGTTTTAGGCAGAATGAGCATGAGGAGCTCTCTCTAGCTGTGAAAAGCCCCTTCCTTCTCCTCCATCCTCCTGCTTTCTTAAGTTACCTCTAGCAGAGTAGGAATTCTTCACTTTGTCTAGTGCTAAGGGCACTAGGAGAATCTGAGGATTTGGGGAGCCAATTTTGGCTTTGTCACTGAGATGCTGAATGAATGTTGGTCCATTTACTCATCTTCTTCAGTCCACCTTGAGGAATGAGACCAGAATCATATGGTCCCAAATCCCTCTTAAGTTTTTGATATCTTTTAAAATTTTGATATAAGATTTTTGATATCTTATAAACCTCTAAGTCAATACAATATGCTAAGAAGTCAAAACATTAATTATGTTTTGTTTCTGAAAATCACTTATAATACGTGTATGTGGTTTATCTAAGAACTAGAGTGAAGGCCCTGAAGAGCTCAGCTCCTACCCTGTCTTTTTCTATGACATACAAAGAAGTTTATCTGATTAGTTAATTGTTCTTCTAGGAAGAGAGGAGGTGCTTGAGGTTGTGTGGAACCTGAAGGAACTGACAGAAAAGGAGAAAGAGGAAGAAGAGGAGGAAAAGGAGGAAGGGAAAGAGAAGGAGGAGGGGGAGCAGGGAGAAGAAGAACAAGGGAAGGAGGGGAGAGGAGGAGGAGGAGGAGAAAAGGAAGGAGGGGAAGGAGAAAGAAAAAGGAGGACAAGGGGAAGGAAGGAGAGAAGGGAGAAGGAGAGGAGGATGGAGGAAGAAAAGAAGAGGAGAAGGAAGATGAGGAGAAGGAGTAATGGAAAGAGGGGGAAGAGAGAGATGGGGGAAGAAGAGGAGGAGAAGGAAAAAAGGAGAAAGAGGAAAAGAGAAAGAGGTTCTAAGTATGGCTACTGAACTGTCTATGCCAATGGTGGGGATGCTGCTGAGTAAGGATGAACCCTAGAATTGCCAACATTAGAATGGCTGGTCTTTTATTGCCAAAGCTGGTTTCTGGGAAGGACAACTGATAACACTGGATTATTTTTGTGGGTCGGCTGAGTGTGGTGAAGAGGGAAGAACACCCTAATCAAAGTTAGAAAACCTTACTATCAATGTAATCTTGCAGGTTATTTTTCCTCTCTGGGCCTTGGAAGTTGAATAAAATTATTTCTAAATTTTCTTCCAGCTCAAAATCCTATGAAATGAATTAAGCAAAATATTAGATGGGGGGAGGGGAAGGGAAAGAAGATGCTCACTGGCGGTCCTTCTGATATCTTACAAACTTATGCCCGTTTCCTTTTCCTTTCCATTTTGCTGACTATAGCAATGACAAATTGTAGTTGGGTCCTGGGCCATTTAAGCTTTAGGTATGAGCCTTGTTCTCCAGTTGTTCGTCAGAGTTTGCATGTTAATGAGCCAGCAGCATTGGTGGGTCCATAAGGGTTGCTTATTTTAACTAAAAGAATCCAGCATATGGAACTAATGACTTGAGGTTCTGGTTGCCAACCCCTGGCCTGGATGGCCCCTAAGGAAAAGCATCATGCATTGTGAATGATATAAGCCTAACCACAAGGCCAAGAGTCCAGTGGCTTTGTGTAGGGGAGCTAGCTGGGTAGTAGTGGATAGAACACTGAAATCAGGAGGACTTGATTTCAAATTTGATCTCAGACATTTACTAGCTGTGCGAGCCTGGACAAGTCACTTAACCCATTGCCTCAAAAAAAAAAAAATAAGTGGTTGGTTTTGTGATTAACTTCCAGTGTGATTTTGGACAAATTACTTCCTCTCTGAACCTCAGTTGCCTCATGGAAGAAGAGGAGAATTGTGAGAGAGGAAGATTCAACTCCTTATCTCCTCTCCACCGATACAAGAATTACATTCTCCTCTGGCCTGAAATCCTATTGCTGTCATTGACTTTTTTATATCTAACTGCTGTTCTGCTTTGCTGGGCTCAGTGGAGACAAAGAAACTCCTGAATCATGAAGATCATTCATTATTCTAGCCTATTTCTCCCTCCTGAACTCTAACCAACCTCTTTCTATCCCTCACAAGCCAGTTTTCCACTTTCCAATCCCTCTCTTCCCCTCCATCTCTCCACTTTGGCACAGTGGAGACAGCATTATGCTTGAGCCAACCCTACACATGCATGTGTTTGACTTCTCAGCTCTCTGAGCCCTGAAAAGTGTGAGCAGCCTAAGGATGACAAGAGTTCTTTAGCCCTGAGGAAATCTTGTTGATAGTTCACTTCCTCAGGTAGTTTTCTTATATGTCCAACTCCTGAGGCAGTTAGATGGTACAGGGGATAGAGCACCTGCCCTGAAGACAGGAGGACCTCTGATCTCAGACACTTAACATTCCCTAGCTGTGTGACCCTGGGCAAGTCACTTAACCCCAATTGCCTCAGCAAAAAAATTTAAATTAATAAACTCAGCTTTTCTAAACTCAGCTCCTTTTGGCAGTGTACCTCTCCCCTGTGTCCTCTTCTCTCCTTATTACTTCTCATCACTTAGGGACTTATGACTCAGGCCCAGATCTGACCTTGAGTCCTTTCTCTCCCTCCTCACCCTTCACCTCCCTTCTTCAAGCACATTTAACGTACCAGTCTAGAACATAGCCTTAGAGATGGAAAGTACTTCCAGGCCATCAAATTTAGCCTTCCAGTAGATGCAGGAATATCTTCTACATTCTCTACCAGCCTCACTCAAATATGCCTAGAGGAATTTGTATTGACATCTTTTCTTCTTCCATCACCTTCATTTCCAAATAATTTCTTCCCCTCCCCATCGAGGCATCCCTTAGAACAAAGAAAAAGTAAAGGGGAAAAAAAAGGCAGGTCAGCCAGGGATACTTCCCACACCCATGATCCTCTGCCTCTACTAAGAGGTGAAAAGGGTACATTTTATCAGCTCTTCTCCTGCAACTAACTCAGTCGTTAGAATTGCACGGAATTCAGTTGGGTTTGTTCCATTTATATCATTGTAATCACTGTGTATATTATTCTTCTGGTTCTACTTGCATCATTCCACATTGTTTTCTATACTGTTCTATACTTTTCTGAATTCTTCATATTCTTTGTTTTTATGATGCTGTATTTGTTTAGCATTTCCCTAATGAATGAGCATCTACTTTGTTCCAGTTCTTTGCTACTCAAAAAAGTTTATTTCACACAACAGCCTTCTAAACATAGGAAATTGGCTATTGAATCCCTTAGGTCCTCTCATTTCTAAGTTAGACATCACAAGTTCTGCTGGAGCTAGATTAATTTCAAATCCAATCACAATATTTCCTATCTGTATGGAAATACAGGGTCTATCTGTATGACCTTGGACAAACTATTTAATCTCTGTTTCAGTTTTCTCATCTGTAAAGTGAGAATGATAGGACTTACCTCCCAGGGTTGTTATAAGAATAAAAATGAGATAATATTTGTTTAGTATTTAGCACATAACCTGGCATATAATAAATATTTAATAAACGCTTGTTCCTACTCTCCCATCCTGACCAGCTTCATCTCTTATCAATATCCCTTCTAAAATGTGAGGCTCATAATTGAACAGAGCCCACCTAATGGGTCCTCGTCAAATGAGATAATATTTGTACAGTGCCTGGTACACAGTAGAAGATTAATTGATGCTTGTTCCCTTACTTTCCCCCTCTGACCAAGGTAGTGGACAACAGAAAGGTAATACTCTTTCTCAGGACTCTCTGCTTCTCCTAATGAAATCTCTGGAGGAATTTATCCTTTTTTTACATAGCAAGGTTTAGATCATGAAGATGGTGGGTTACTTAGGCTATAGATTATCTCTCACATGATTTTTTTTTAAGTTTAGGAGACATTAGTCTTTGAGAGCAAGAAGACCCTGGGAGGCTGAATAGAGCTTTCAGTGTTACTCAGCACATTTGAAATTAGAAGCCCCAGATGTCTTCAAATTTGATACTTCAGGAGACAGAACCATAAAGCAGAGTCCAAAATTGTAGACCAAGGAAAGGGGACCAAAGAGGAATGAAGATTTCTTCTGATGTTTCCTTTCTTCCCTGAAGAATGAGTTTAGACATCTCCAGGGATGAGGTGGGACAGGCCTCAGGCTTAGGGATGGAGGCTGATGTGAACTGACTATCTTTGTCCTCTCCCTGTAGCTGGAGCTCAGTGTTTTGATTTCTGGCCCCTTCCACTTTTTGCCCACTCCTTGTCTTATGGCTTCACCCCCTCCTTCTTTACCCACAAGTCTCTGCATTCACTGTGGTTGTTTATCAGAGGAGAGGTGTGAAGTCCATAAGAGAAGATGGAAACTCTGTCTCAAATAATGGCCAAGGGACAGTGTAGCATCAAACAAGAACTGAGATCAGACACCCTTCATTCCTTCTTCGCCCTATTCCCCAACTCCCTTACAACTCCTGTTTGGGATCCAAAGTCCTTCCCCTGTCATTCCTCCTTCCAGTGCCATCACTATATAGAGAGAAGGGGATATTAGGGAGTTTGAGGTGGCGCCTTATGGTTTTAGTTTCAGTGAATTGGGGAACCTTAGTCATTATAACTTTTTCCTTCCTTCTAAATGAAGGGAAAGATGTCACACAGCACTATCTCCCTAGATGGAAAACTCCCTGAGGGATCCCCTTATACTTGACACCAAATGACTGTGCAATTGATTTTTTAATAGCAGTTGATTTGTGAAGATTTAATAGCCAGCTGCACTAAAATATGTCTCCACCCCTTCTTTCTTAAAGTCCCTTTTGATTCTTTCTCCTTCCCTCTACCTAGGTGCCTAGTGTCCAAGGTTTAGGCTAGAAAAGTAGCGTTTGAGCTCTTAGAAATAGGCTTTGGGGTTTTTTTTTTGAGGGTTTCTCAGGTCCTGAGAGGTCCTTTATACAATTTCCTAGTTTGGCTGTATCTGATAAGGTTTTCTGGAGGGGAGAAGGAAGAAAGGGAAAGGCTGCTCCTTAGCCTGAGACTCTGGGAACCATCTGCTGGAGTTGGAGGGGGAAGGACGTGGGAGGTGGAGAAGGTGTAGGGGGGAAGCACCCTGGAGGAAGTGGTAGATCATTTGGTTGCTGTGCTTCAACTTCCTCCTCCTCCTCCTCCTCCTCCTGGCCCTATAACCTCAAAGTCCGCTCCACAGCCTTGGTGGCCCGGCCGCCTCCCTTGGGGTTAAGGGTAGGAAGGGCAAGGATGGGTGTGGCTGAATCAGTGGTGGAAAGTTTGGTCTGTTGCTCCTCTATACCCAGAGTGGGGGGTGACCCAAGGATAATTATGGTGAGGGGCTAGCTGTAGAACTGGGGACTTCACTTCAATTCTGGAACTTGATCCTAACTCTAAATTTGAACTCAACTTTTACCTTACTCTTGATCCTGACCCTGACCCTAATTCTAAACCTCATCCTATTCTTGACTCTAATCCTCATTTTGACCTTGGCAGTTTGGATTAAGTAACTTGCCCAAAGATACACAGCTAGTAAGTGTCTTAGGTGGGATTTGACTCAAGGGCATTATGCCCTTAGCTGCCCCTGCTGATACAAATTCTTTTAAAAATTTTTTTTAATTAAAGCTTTTTATTTTTCAAAACATATGCACAGATAATTTTTCAACATTAGCCCTTGCAAAACCTTGTGTTCTAATTTCCCCCCTTCCCCCACCCTCTACACTATATGGCAAGTAGTCCAATATATCTTAAACATTATAGAAATATATGTTAAATCAAAAATATGCATACATGTTTATACAATTATCTTGCTGCACAAGAAAAATCAAATCAAAACAGAAACAAAATGAGAAACAAAATAAAATGTAAGCAAACAACAACAAAAAGAGTGAAAATGCTATGTTGTAAACCACACTCAGTTCCCACAGTCCTCTCTCTGAGTGTAGATGGCTCTCTTCTTCACTAAACCATTGGAACTGATCTGAATCATCGCATTGTTGAAGAGAGCCATGCCCATCAGAATTGAGCTGATACAAATTCTTGACCCTGACCCTATTCCTGACATTATCTCTACTTCTAGACCTGGTTCTAATTCTAACCTTTAGACTCAATTCTAATCCTAACAATAGCTAAAATAACTAGCACACACTCCTGTGTAGATGCTAAGTGCTCAGTGGTGCAGCCTGGTATAGTAGAAGGGCACTAGAACATGTTAAGAGATCTGGCTTCTAATCCATCAATGCCACTTGGTAACTGAACTTGGGCAAGGCATGTCCCCTTCCTCCAACCTCCCTTTCCTCTTCTATATAGTGAATATAAGAATGCAGAATATTTCATATTAAAGCAGAGAAAAACTGAATCCATTTGGGAGTCTCTGAAATCCCTTCCAGCTCTAAAGATCACAATCTTCTGGAAGTAATTTACACATAGTTATCAATGGCAGAGAAAGATCCCACTGGTTAGATCTCCTGCTTCCCATTTCAATTTGTTCTCCCTTGTCTATGTCCCAATAGGGAGCTGGACCAGATCACCTCTTGATGTCCTGTCTGTTGCTAAGATCCACAATTTCATGATTTGATCAAAAATTAATTGAATCAATGAACTAATAGATGAATTCATCTGTTTATTCAATGGCTTGTATACCTGATTTGGAGCCCCTTAGCAACCTTGTCTTTTGGCCTCTGGGTCTTTTGGAAGTATTGACTCAACAAATTGAATCTGTAGGAATCATGGCCTTGAATATTTATTCTACTCAAACTAACCAAAGTAGATTTTGAGATAGTCACCATCTCTATGGGCCTCCACAAACCCATCTATTTTTTTTTTTATTAAAAGCTTTTTATTTACAAAACATATGAGTGATTTTTCTACATTGACCTTTGCAAAAAACTTTTTGTCCCAAGCTTTTCCCCTCCTTCCCCCCACCCCACCCCTAGATGACAGGTAATCTAATACATGCTAAATAGGATAAATTATATGACAAATACAATACATGTATACATATCTATACAGTTATCTTACTGCACAAGAAACATCAGATCTAGAAAGAGAAGGAAAAAAACAACCTAAGAAGGAAAACAAAATGCATGGAAATATTCACAGAAAGCGTTAAAATGCTGTGCTGTGGTCCACACTCAGTTCCCACAGGCCTCTTTCTGGATCTATATGACTATCTTAATCGCTGAACAATAGGAACTGGTTTGAATCACATCATTGTTGAAGAGAACCACGTCCATCAAAATTGATCATCGTATAGTCTTGTTGCTGTGTATAATGATCTCCTGGTTCTGCTGATTTCACTCAGCATCAGTTCATGCAAGTCTCTCCAGGCCTCTCTAAAATCATCCTGCTGGCCGTTTCTTACCGAACAATAATATTCCATGACATTCATATACCATAATTTATTCAGCCATTCTTTAATTGATGGGCGTCCTTTCAATTTCCAGTTTCTTGCCACTACAAAAAGGGCTGCCACAAACATTTTTGCACATGTGGGTCCCTTTCCCTCCTTTAAAATCTCTTTGGGATATAGGCCCAGTAGAAACACTACTGGGTCAAATGGTATGCACAGTTTGATAACTTTTTGAGCATAGCTCCAAATTGCTCTCCAGAATGGTTGGCTCCGTTCACAGTTCCACCAACAATGTATCAGTGTCCTATTTTTCCCACATCCCCTCCAACATTCATCATTATCTTTTCCTGTCATTTTAGCCAATCTGACAGGTGTGTAGTGGTATCTTAGAGTTGTCTTAATTTGCATTTCTCTGATCAATAGAGATTTGGAGCACCTTTTCATGTGACTAGAAATAGTTTCAATTTCTTCGTCTGAAAATTGTCTGTTCATATCTTTTGACCATTTATCAATTGGAGAATGGCTTGAATTCTTATATATTTGAGTCAATTCTCTATATATTTTAGAAATGAGGCCTTTATCAGAACCTTTGAATGTAAAAATATTTTCCTAGTTTACTGCTACCCTTCTAATCTTGTCTGCATTCATTTTGTTTGTACAAAAACTTTTTAACTTGATATAGTCAAACTTATCTATTTTGTGATTAATGATGATCTCTAGTTCTTCTTTGGTCACAAATTCCTTCCCCCTCCACGGGTCTGAGAGGTAAACTATCCTACAGTGTTCTAATTTGTTTATAATATATAATAAAATATAATATTTATGCCTAGATCATGAATCCCTTTTGACCTTATCTTGGTATGTGGTGTTAGGCGTGGGTCAATGCCTAATTTCTTCCATACTAGTTTCCAATTATCCCAGCAGTTTTTGTCATATAGTGAATTTTTATCCCCAAAACTGGGGTCTTTGGGACAAACCCATCTATTTAGCACTTTCTTTTCTCTCTGTCATATGTGTGAGAACATTCGTTAGGAATATAAAGTCCTCTTAGGTTTTTCTACCCCTGGGTTTCTTCTCCATCCATCTACCCACCCACACTTATCCATCCATCCATTTGAATATAGAAGGACTGTTTGTGGGCATTGTTGATATTACTCTTTCTTAAGAGCCCTAGTCTTAGAGTAAGGGGGACCTGTGTTTGAGTAATATGTTTGACTTAGCTGTATGTAATCTTTCACTTGTAAAATGGGAATAATAATTTGCCTGTCTTATACCAAATGCTTTGTAATTCTTGAGATGCTATATAAGTGCTGGCTATTAATATTAAAAGCAGTGAGGTGATGAAGTAGATGAAATACTATCTCTAAAGTTAGAAGGACCTGAGTTTCAAATTTGGCTTCAGACAATTTCCTCAGCTGTGTGACCCTGGGCAAGTCACTAAACACTGTTTGCATCAGTTTCCTCATCTGTAAAATGAATTGGAGAAGAAAATGGCAAACCCTGAGAAAATCCCAGTCAGAGATGATTAAAATGACCCCACAATTTTTATTTATCATTATCATTTTCATTATCAGTCCAAACAAAAGCAGGTGGGAAGAAATGTGAATTTGGAGTCAGAGGTCCTTGGATTTAAACCTGACTCTGTCACTTATTAGTTGTGTAGCAATCTACTTTACCATTATGGGTTTCATTATCCATAATATCAGGGGGCTGTAGTAGATGTGTTTTAAGGTCCCTCCCAGTTCTAAATCCTCAATCCTTGGATCTTCCATTTCTGTTCCTTTCTCAATTTAATTTAATAAACACTTATTAAGCATGTACTACATACAAAGCTCTGAAGATACACAGATGAAAAATGGCCATCTCTGCACCAAAGGAGCTTATATTTCAGGAGGAGTCATATGTATCCACATGTAGCTATGGTTCTGGAGAAAATGTGATGAAAGCAAAAGAGAGGATTAAACAGAACATAGAAAGAAATTTAAGGAGATAGATAACTTTGATGAGGGGGAAAGAAAAACCCCACTCAAGTTTAGGCTGGAACCTCAGGAAATGGTGTGTGCTTGTGTATATCTTTCTCTGTGTTTGTGAGTTTTAGTTTTGTTTTTTGTTTTTTTTTCCACTGAATTTGCAGTGTTTCCAACATGAGTCATGTTGCTTCTAGGTTTTTCCCACTGGGCACAATGTGGCCTGGCATCTCAACCTGACTTTTTGGGCATGTGGGGCACAATCCTGGGGGGGTGAAGAGGAAGGAGATACAGGATATTCAGGAGCCTTTATTTTTAGGGAAGTAGTCTTGAACATAAAAAGGTGTGTATTTGGAGCAATAGGGGTGTTCATGGGAGGAGTTCCTAAGAAGGCAGCAGGACCTGTTTGGGGAAGACTTATGGGAACAAACACTGCAGACAGAACAATCTCAGTTCCCACTGGCCTGGTATGCCCAGGAATAACTGGTAGTCTCTAGAGGAGGGCTGTCTCTTCCCTACCTTCCCTCCTTAAAGCTTCTCTTTCCCAATCCATTTTCCACTCCCTGTTTCACCCCAATCAGGTATTCTGGCCTCATCTTTTCCTTTTTCCCTACCCCCCTCCTTTGTCTGACCAGGAAAGGGTGACAGCTCTCAGCCTCACTCTTAGGTTGTGTTGTGACTGGCAGGATCTAGGGTGATGATGGCGGAAGCAGTGTTAGGGGGGAATAGAGAGGAAAGGAGAGGTGACAGGAACCTAGAAATCTAGAGTGTCAGGTGAAGAAACAGAGGTACATTGGGAGATTGCTGAGACCCTGGGGTGGGAGCTAGGTGTGAAGGCACCGACCTGTATCTGTCACCTAAAATCTAGGTAGACAGGACAGAGGTGGAGAGGACCATAGAGTGTTTGGGCTGTAGAAGGGACATAAGAAATAATATAATCCAAGCCCTTTAATTTGCAGAAGAGGAAACTGAGGCTCATTGTCAGTTCATTGAGAGCAAGAGTTTTTCCTTTGTATCCCAGTGCTTAGTACAGTGCCTGACACAGAGTAGGCACTTAATAATAAAGGACAGAGGGCAAGCAACTTGTCTGAATTCACAAAAAGAGTTAGAATTGGGTCTGAGGGTCCTGTCTTCCAGGGGTCCAGGGCATTTTTTAAAACTACATTTCAGCTGCCTCTTTGGCTAGTAGATGAATTAATCAATCAATACCTTGGACAGAGTGTCCCCTGTGGGTAGAGCTATACTGAACTCTGAGGCAAGGAGGAATAACGGTCCCTAATGCAGAGAGATTCCAGTCTGACTTGGGAGGTACTCAGGATTTCAGACTGCTTAAACAAAGGTGCTGAGCATGTTCTGAGGTTGCTCAGGGGAGGAGGCAGGGTCTGGAGGGTGCAGAGGCAAAGAGGAAGCGAGATCTCTCTCTCTCTCTCTCTCTCTCTCTCTCTCTCTCTTTCGCTGTCTCTCTCTCTCTCTCCTGCTTGCCATCCCTCTTACCCTGGACTTCTTCACCTGCTCACTCTTCATTCTAGAAAAGATCATAGGATGAGAATTGGAAGAGACTCGAGTTCATCTATTTATTACTTTCATTTTCCCCCTTTAATTTTTATTTTTAACATAATTTTTTTTAATTTGGCACTCCAAATTCTCTCCCTCCCTTTTCCCCTTCCCCACCTATTGAGAAAAGCAAGCAATAGGATATCAATTATATCTGTGAAGGCAAAACATACATCTCTTTAATTTTTTAACCAGTAGGGGAAAGGAGAAATTGAGTGATTTGACCAAGTCACAGTGGTAATAGGCAATGAGACAAAAAGAAGCCCAGCCTTCTTTAAAATATTGTATTTACTGTTTTGGACTAGGACACACTTGGGTGGACTCTTTTTGGCAAAAGAATTCTCTAGGGGCAGGTTGGTTTCCTTTGGAGGCTCAGTGCCCTAGTTTCCCCTTCACTAGCAGGAAAATGAATTGAATGAGTTAAAAATAATGCTGCTGTTCAAGGGGGTTTTGTCCCTAACCACCCTTAGGCTCCTCCACCAACTCAGCCTGGTGTTCAAACAAGTGAGCCGCTCAGTCATTCTTTCTCTCTGGTAGCCCAGCTTTTCCTGCCCTCTGAAGCCCTAACCTCATCCACTTCCCCTCCACTGTCCCAGCACCCCCCCCCAATTGTTTATTGAAAATAGTTCAGAGGGTTCTAATCTTTGAGTTTGTAAATCATTTTATATCTTGGATCTCATTTTGTCCTCACAATAGTCTAATGAAACAGATATTATAATTATTGTCAGATCCATTTTACAGACAAGGAAACTAAGATTCAAGAAATGCAGTATCACACAGTGAACAAGTACCAACCCAAGTCTTCTTAAGTCAAGTCCAGTGGTCTATAGACTATGTGTCTCCCCCTCCCTAACATGAGATAATAGATTTGGTTTGTTTTCTTCTCTAGGACTTATTCACAAAGCAAAGCAAATTCACAAAAAGTATACCAGAGTGAAGGCATTAGACGTGAACATAGATGATTCTGTCCAGCAAAGATTGGATGGATGGTGCCCAAGCTCTTTATTCTTATGTAGCCATTCAGAGGCTATGTTCTATAGTGGAAAATACACTTGTCATAGGATCATAAACTGAGAGAAGGCCTTTGAGTCTCACTCCTTTAGTAGTTGAAGAAACCAAGTCACAGAGAATTTAAATGACATGCATAAGGTCACCCACTGCAGTAAGTGTCTGAGGCAGGATTTAAACCCAAGTCAAACGCCCTATCCATTGAAAATTTGCATTCAAGTCTTGGCTCAGATATTCTTTATTAGTTGTTGATTCTGGTTCAGAGATAATATGGTCCAATGGATAGAGGACTCAACTTAGAATGAGACTTGGATTCAAATAGTTATGGCTGTGTGACTAGGAATGTCATTTAATCAATGACACTTGATGTTATAGAAGAGTCACAGATTCTTGATATATTGATATATTGATGTGATCCTAAGTCATTTTAATCTGGGCCTCAGTTTTTCCATCTGTAAAATGGAAATAATGTTTACACAACTTGAGGAAAGTGATACGTAAACCTTGGGGGGGGGGAAGATGTAGAAATGTGAGCTATTTGTTAATGTAAATATAAATTATTAAATTATTCTCTTGACCTCTAGAATATTTTGACCCTGAGAATACCTCTGGTCTATGCCAGGATTTATAAAACCTCACAAGATTATTTGGTGTTCTCTTTCTTCCAATTCCCCCTTCTGCTCCTCCTCCATCTTGCTTTCCTAGTCTTCCCTTAAAGGCTAAACTGTAAAAAAGTTCAAACCCTCAGGTTCTAAAAAGACTTCACCTCCTTCAACTGGCCTCTCTCCCAATAATTTTTGTAGTTTATTTTTATTTTCAATTAGGAATTTTAAAAATTATCTATTCTCCCATCTTAATTAAACAAGTTAAATTAGAAAAAGAAAGTCTATACATAACTATAGTTATATATAAAAAAAGAAAGATTATACATAACTATATAGTCTGGGAGGAAAAAAAAACCTTGCATATTAGCTATCTTGGAAAATCGTCTCTGCCTTGTAAATTTGTCACCTCACTGGTAGGAGGTAAGTTTCGTGTTTCATCTTCACTATATTGGTCTTTATAGTTCATCATTGCATTGGTCAGAAGTTACAATCTTTCAAATTTGCTTTTCTCTATAATGTTGTTGTCATGGTATAAAATTGTTTTCATTGTGCTCACTTTGCTCTCCATCAGTTCATAAAGATATTCCCAGTTTCCTCTGAAGCTATCCATTTTATCCTTTTTTATGGTGCAATAACATGCCATGTAAGGACACACCTGTAATTGCCAGTTTTTGGCTACTACGAAAAAAAAAAGCTATAAATATCTTTGTACATATAGATCCATTTCCTCTTTCTATGACTTCTTTGAGGTATAGCTGGTTCAAAGGGTATATATACAAGTTTGGTAGTTCTGGGCAGAGTTCCAAATTGCTTTGCAGAAAGGCTAAGTCTACCAGCATATACTGGTGTCAGTTTTCCTGCGGGCCCTCTAGCATTTATAATTTTCTTCTTTTGTCAGCTATGCTATTCTGATAGGTATGAGGTCGAACTTCCAATTTTTTTTATTTCTCTCTTATTATTATTATTTCCTCTCTTAATTATTAGTGATTTAAGGCCATTTTTTCCCACATGATTGTAGATAGCTTGGATTGCTTCCTTTGAAAACTGTCCTTTGTCCATTTATTGGAGATCCCCATCATTTTTCTAAGTTGCATTCCTGACTCTTCTGCTTATTAAGCATTATATATTACATGTCATTTCCCATCTCTGAGCTTCATTTTTCTCATTGGTCAAAGGAGGGAGGTGGTCTAAGTGGTCTCTTACTAATAATCCTTTCTATTCAAGGTGTGATTGAAAAATGTTTTCAAGTGGGGCAAATGCAGGTGGGGCCCTAAGAGTAAGTGGGTGTTCTAATAGGGGAATTGTGATGGGGTACAGAGGAAAGTCCAATTAAGATTGAAGGGTAATGTGTCTTTTTTTGGACTTGGCTTTCTTCCTTCCTCTTATTGCCCCTCAGAGGCAATGTGGCCAACCAGAGATTAAGAGTTATAAGAGAGATCTCTAGACCACTATGGGGAGGATGCCCCTGCCTATCCCCATGATGATGCCTGAGCCAGAGTTTGTCTGCCCTTTCCTAATTACAGCTCCAAACCCTAGTCATCTTGTATAAGATATGTGCAAGGCTTTGTCCGGCCTCCATCCCTCATTTCTACATGTTCCATAGGGTTAACCTGGCTCTGGCCTACACAGAACTGACCGAGGAACTGGGACGGCTCAGGGAGCTCAGTTCCCTTCAGGGGAGGATTCTGCGGACGTTACTGCAGGAACAAGCCCAGAGGAGCGGTGAGCAAGCCCTGGGTGAGGATGAGGTGGGAAGGGGCAGGACTAGAATCTGTGCTAGATTCTGCGGGGTCACGGCAGCCATTCTGAACTTTTTCCCTACTTTAACGGCTTTCCTTGCACGTTGGGGTCTTTCCATTCCCCTGGGGTGGGAAGGCCGGCTCATTATGAAAACAAAGCTTTCTGGAGGTCTGACTTTCCCCTCATGCTCCCATTCCAAACTGTTTTCCTTTTCAGGCCAAAGACACTCCCCTCTTTCCCAACGCCACACCCCATCTCCACAGTGCCCCTCGCCGTCCCCGCCAGCTCGGGCTCCCCCACCCGGGCCCCAGTGTCAGTCCCCAGTCCCCCAGCGCCGCTCCCCTGTCCCCCCTGTCCCACCGTGCCATTCCCCCCAACAGCGCCGCTCCCCCGCCTCGCCATCCTGTGCATCGCCCGCTCACCAGCGCCGCTCCCCTGTGCCTCTGCCACCCCCCCCACCATGCCAGTCCCCTGCCCCCCAGCGCCGCTCTCCTGTGCACCCCCCCTGCCCAGCTCCCCAGCCTCGGCCCCCACCAGGAGAGAGGACTCTGGTGGAGCTGGCCTATGCCAAGCCCCCCAGCCACCACGTGAAAGCTGGCTTCCAGGGGCGCCGTAGCTACTCGGAGGTGGCGGATGGGGCGGGCTACGCAGGAGCGTGGCTTCAGGCCGAGGCTTCGACGCTGCCCAAGCCCCGACCCTACGGCGGGGAGCTCTACAGCCCCAGCCGGCCTCTCAGCCCCCGAAGCACCTTTGAAGGCATCCGGCTTCGGTTTGAGAAGCAGTCTTCAGAAGAGGAAGAGTGGGCTGTGCCCAGCCCCCCCAGCCCAGAGTCAGGCACTATCCGCTGTGCTTCCTTCTGTGCCGGCTTCCCCATCCCCGAGACGCCTACTGCTGCCTACACCCACGCGGAACACGCCCAGTCCTGGCCGTCCATCAACGTGAGTGAGGGCCGGGGAGGCCGCGGCGGGGCTCAGGCTGAGGGAGGACGGGGCAGTCAGAGTGACCACTCCCCTCAAGTCCCCAGGACTTTGACAAACAGGCCTGAGATTCCCCCGCCTTTCCGGGGAGCTCAGACTTCTCGTGATCCACCCAAATACCCAATTCCAGGCCTTTTAAAAAAGGACAAATATTTGAAAGCCACCTACCTGTGTGGCCAGGAAGTGCTAGATGCTTTAAAGATGAAAAATGCCTCAGTTTCTGCCTCCAAGGACTTTATAGTGTATCAGGGGTGGTGAACAGTATATAACTCACTCATAAATAAACAAAATAGAGACAATAAAAGCAAAGGAAAACTCCAGACCAAACTCCCTCTGGAGAATTTGCAGAGGGAGCGGTCACTTTCGGCTGAAGACAATCAGGGCAGCCTCGATGGAGAAAGTGGCACCTCAGTTGGGCCTTGAAAGAAGGAAGGAAACAAGCATTTGTTAAGTGCCTACTATGTGTGAAGAGTTTTACAAATGCTTCATTTTGTCTCCCAGGTAATTCGGGAGGGCAGCTAAGTGGCGCTGTGGATAGCGCACCAGCCCTGAAATCAGAGGACCTGAATTCAAATTTGATCTCAGACACTTAACACTTCCTGGCTGTGTGACCCTGGGCAAGTCACTTAACCTCAATTGCCTCAGCAAAATAAATAAATAAAAATAAAAAGAACAAAGGGCAGCTAGGGGGCGCAGTAGATAGAGCACTGGCCTTGAAGTCAGGAGAACTTGAGTATAAATCTATCTGCCTCAGACACTTAACACTTTCTGGCTGTGTGACCCAATGGCCTCAGCAAAAAAAAAAAAAAAAAAAAAGAGAGAGAGAGAGAGAGAGAGAGAGAGAGAGAGAGAGAGAGAGAGAAGTAATTCTGGGAGGTGGGTGCTATTATCAGCCTCCTTTTACAGTTGAGAAAATGAAAGCTAACAGGTTAAGTGACTTGCACGGGATCACATAGCTAGGAAGGATCCTAGTTAGGATTTAAAGTCAGGTTGAATTTTCTGACTTCAGACCCAGCAACTGTCCACTGTGCCAGCTCAATGCCATTGTGTGTGTATGTGTGTGTAAAAATCCAAAGATAATCTAAAAGTTTCTAGCCTCAGTGATTGGGAGATTGTTTCTAGATTGAATGATGCTGTCAGTGAAAATAGGAGAGTAGGGAGGTGGGGAGAAAAGATTAATGAATTAGTCCATAAACATTTATTAAACACCTAAAATATGCTTCTGTGTTTAATCATGGGTAATACAAAGAAAAGAAAAAGACAATCCTTGCACTTATGGAACTTACAATCTGAAGGGAGAGAGACAACATACAAACAACTATATACAAACAAGATATATAATAAAATATGTGATTATATAATTGTTATATATATATGTGCAATTATGTAATAATTATATAATATGTACTATAGCATAATGTATAATGGATTGAAAATATGTAATTATATAATTATTACATTGCATATAATATATATAATATATGATATAGCATAAATTGAAAATAATCAACAATGGGGGAAATCGGGAAAGACTTCCTGTGAAAAGTGAGATTTTAGCTTCTATGTGAAGTTCAGTTTTGGGCTTGCTGAGTTTAAGATACTTGTCCTGGAAAAGATGTCTAGCTAGGGACATTTCAAAATTGAATATCAGGAGAGAGATTGGGTTTGGGATTAATAGATTTATATCATCTGCATAGAGATGATTTTAGTCATGGAGAGTATGTAGAAAGAGAGAAGAGAAAACTGAGGTCAGGGCTGTCAGAGACACCACACTTAGGAGGCAAGTGTAGGAGAATATGGAAAGCACTTGTAGGAATCAAGAATCAGGAAACTGAGAGTAAAGACTAGAGAGTAAAAGGCAAAAATGAATAGTTCCTGACCTCAAGGAGCTTACATTCTACAGGAGATATATGGTGCCTCAGTCAAGAAAACAGTGGAAGCCAAGGGAGGAAAAAGTAGCTAGAAGGAAGCAGTTAACAATGTAGAAAAAGAAGAATAAAGACTGAGAGGAGGACATCAAAGAGTCAGCTAGCCAGGCTGGAATTTGGGGAGGAAAAGAGCATTGATCTCCAAGCTCCCTCAAGTCGATCAAAAGGCATTTATTAGAATACCTACTGTGTTCTAGGCACTGGGGATACAAAACAAAAAAATGTAAGTTTATATTTCATAAAAATTTATTTTTATTCATTAATGTCTAATATTTATTAAAATCTTTATTATTTATATAAATGTATTTATTATACTGTGTATTTATATAAATATATATCCTGAAGTTTATATTTTAGTATATTGATATGTAAGTTAAGAGTTGGGGTGGGACCCAGGAGTAAGGAATAGGGAGAAAGTGGGGGAAAGTATGATTGATGGTTGGGGGTGGTACAAGGAGAGTCCTCAGGAATGACCCCCTTCTTTCTCCCTCTCCCTGCAGTTGCTAATGGAGACTGTGGGTTCAGACATCCGAAGCTGCCCTCTTTGTCAGCTGGGATTTCCCATTGGGTACCCGGATGATGCACTCATCAAACATATTGACTCGCACCTGGAGAACAGCAAGATATAGGGCACACCCACCTTTCCTTCATTGACCATTCATTCTCTCTCACCTCTCCAGACAACCATTTCCCCTACTTTGAATGCTGCATGATTCTCGCAGGGTCCGTCCTCCCTTACCTCTGCTACTCTGGCCAAATGTGCTGTCTCTTTACTGTGCTGCCGGTCACCATATAGCTCTGGCTCATCCCAGGAGGAGCTGCCAAGATCTACTCCCTGTCCCATCCACCCCTTCTCTGGCTCCTTTCCAGGGAAGTGGAGGACTGGGATGGAATGGGTCAGGGCTGTCCATCTCCCTGTGAGTCTCTTTGTCCTTCCTGTTCTCAAATTGTGTTGGATGCAGTAAAATCTCCAGTTTTGTTGGGCTAGTGGGGGGAGGGAAAAGAAGGGGGATTTGTGAACTTTAGAAGGCCCCAGCCCACCCTGGAGATGTGTCTGTGATGTATCGTAGCTCTGCCACATTTCACCCCATTTTGGTCCTCCATGCCTCCCTCTCATTCCAGGTCCTCAGCCCTGCCAGGCATTGATGTCAAATGCCAACTCTTCCCTATGCACTGAGTCTCCTGGAGTGGGGTTCCCAGGGGAGAAAATACCAGTATAACCACCCCCTCATCCCTCTCCTCCCATATACATTTGTCCTACATCCATCCCAGGGCTACCTCTCCCTACACTATCCCTCTCTCCCTTCTCTCCTACTCCCAACTGTCCCCCAGCAAGGACTGGATGATTAACTAGAGGCTGGAGTGAGGGTTTTCTGCATTTCTTACCGCACTTGCCTGCCTTCCTGAGCCTGAGCAGAATAGCAGAATAGTGTGTGTGTGTGTGTGTGTGTGTGTGTGTGTGTGTGTGTGAGAGAGAGAGAGAGACACACAGACAGACAGACAGACAGATAGACAGACAGATAGACAGACATAGACACAGAGAGAGACTGAATAGTGATGGGGTTGCATTAGGAAGATACCCTGGATGTTCCAGCCTAGGTTGGCAAGGTCTCCCCCTTCCCCCCCAAACGGGTACCATTTGTGTCAACTTGCTGGATCCAGAGGCTCATCTGTCTATCTGAGTTCCTGGAACTTTCACCTCATATAGTGGTGGGGCAGATCCTTCTCTCCTTTTGCCCAGACCCCATTACCACAAGTGCCCTGGGAACCCAGAAAGGGCTGGTGCCAGGTCAGGCATGGACATTGGCATTACTTCCTGGGTGTCAGACCGGATTCCTGTAAAGTGGGTGGGTTGGTAGGCAGCTCAAACTGTTACCCAGTGCCCAGGTGGGAGTGGGCAAGGGTGGGCACCTGGACCCAGCCCAACCCTGAGAATTGGCCAAGGGCAGGCTGCTGAGATCTGCTTAAAAAAAAAAGAGCTAACTCCCTTTACTGCTCCCCCTCCCCACCTCCCACCCACACTCCCTCTGTAAAATCTACCTCAGAGTTGATAAATCCCAGAAGGATGGGTATGAGGGGACGGGCTAGGGGGAAGGGAAGACCCCCCAGGGCCAAGAAGGGGAACTCCCTATAGCAAGAGCCCAGACCCCCAGTGATTAAACCAACTTCCCCTCTCCCCCCACAACCACCACCTGGTGGTCAGAGGAGGAAGAGTGCTGCTTTCAATGCATGTACAGTTCTGATCCAACTCTTCCAGAATCCCCTTGACCATCACAGCCCTCCCTGACCTCTGGTTTCCTAATCCTCTGCCTCTATTCTGGAGGCGTTGGGTATGGATGCAGGAGGGAGATGGGCTGCAAGAACTCCAGAGACACACGGACCTGGCTGCATCATCTGGACCTGAAAGTTCCCCTGGAGGAGGGGAAGAGGCACAAAAGAGGAGGGAGAGGGGGGCCCTGTGCTCTGTGAACAAAATAAAAATCCAAATAAAAGTCACCTGTCTCATGTGCATGACCCCACTCCTTCCCCTTTGGGAGAAATATTGCCATGGTTCCATTCCTCTTCCTCTTTGCTTCTTCCTCCTCTCCAACATAACTTAAAGCAGTACCTGAAAGAGGCAGGCAAAATAGTTCTTGTGGATGGGGAGAATGTCATAGATAACAAGGAGATAATCTCCAGATTTTGTGATTTCCAAAATGTATCCACTTGACCTTAAAGGGATCACATGAATGAAAGTAAGGGAAGAGCACAGATTTTCTAAAACAGTGATAAAAAAAAATCAAGAATCCCATAAATCCTCGATGCTTATATTTTAACAGCTTGTTGGTTTAGTCATTTGCTCAGTTGATTCAAATCCTTTGTTGGCATCATGCCCATTATATGTAACTATTTCAATTTCTCCTTTTCCATATTACTCAAGGATGAGCTAGAATTGAAAGGGGAGACTTATGACATTCAAATCCCTTTCTCTTCCTCTGCCCCCCAAAGAAGGGGTAAGCCAAATAGTAAATTAAGAGAAAGAGGGTGGGCAGCTTTGCTTAGGATAGAGCTCTGGTCTGAGAGGTCAAACTATTTTTACTCAACTTGAAGTGGTAGAAAAGCTGAAAGGACTTCAACCACATAACCCTTTGAAGCATTTACTCTTTTTGGTCTAAACCAGGGGTGTGGTTCTGGAGGGCACACATTTTCAAGCTTACTTTGCTTGAATAGTTTCTTAATTCTAAACAGGTAACAAACAATCAAGCCCTAATTTTTAGCTATTTGGGATTTCTAAGGTACAAATGCTTAATGAAAATGTTAACTGGCTTTTGCAGATTAGGGATGATCCAGCATACCCTTGATCTAAAGTGTCCTGAATCCCCAGGACACTGGACCCAATCATCATCACAAATTAAAATATGTCCCTTGAACAAAAAAAAATGATCATTTTGTGTTTTAGATTTATCTGTGGGATAATATGCCTTTATATGAGATAGCAACCTCTAGATTGGAGAGTTGATTTTCTTTACCCACATCCTCAATAGGCACTGGGCTACACTTAACTTCCTTTGGCTCCCATTCCAACCACCTTTGGGCTTAGCTACCTGGTTATGCTCCAGAGCTATTATGGCAGGCAGTGGGGTTTACCAGATTTCATCTTAATATAGATAAGCTTATTTAAAATGAAAGATTCAAGTCAGAGAGCATTGGTTAGCTACTGTATGCCCTGTCACAAAAACACAGAATTTTAAGAATAGGGAGTGACTTCATTAACCATCTAGAATCTGAAAAGAACCCTGACTAGAGCATGTCCCACATGTGAATATTTCGACCTCCAAAGAGTAGGAAGCCACTACATTCCAAATTGTTGTGCCTTAGGAGGGTGACAAAGTTTGCATGTGATAACAGTCCTGGGGGGCAAAGATCTACAACAAATAGCTCTCCTACTATAGCACAAAGAATCTTTGGGGTTTTTCTTTGTCTTTTTGGTTCAGTCTTATTTTTTCTCCAATTCTTGAAAAATGTCAGAGGACTTGGGTTCACTGACTGTGTGCTCGTAGGTAAGTCACATCCTCTCTGAGCTTCCTCTTCTCATTTAAAAAATGAAGATATTGAGATTAGATGACCCATAACATTCTCCCCAGTTTTAAGTATGTGAACCTATGAAAGTATGAGGGACCTTTTTTTACATGAATGACCTAGAAAGGAGAACATAGAAAACCCACAAATGCCTTTTTGTGATCCCCAAGACCACAGGATCCTCAAACAAGTGCCCCTTGGGAGTCACAAGCTCAGTGTTACAGGTCTGGTTGTAGCAAAGAATCTACCTCTTTAGAGTAAAGCTCATTTAAAGGTTTACCTTCCTCATCTTTCAGGTTCACCAAAGTTTGCCATGGGATGCTCCTACCCAAAGTCTTGATCCTTAACTGCTATCCCATTGGCCCTGAATTCTGTATTCTCCCAGAAAACCTCTCCCTCTGAATTTCTCCTCTGACATTTTAATATCATAGGAAGATCTCTCTTTTCATTGGTCCTCTCCTGCAATGGGGATTTCCAAAGTATAAATGCTCAATAAAAAAGTTAACTGTCTTTTTCGGGTTAGGGTCGATCCAGCATACCCTTAGTTTAAAGTGTTCTGAATCCCCAGGTCATTGGACCTAACCATCATCACAAATAAATCAAAACTTCATCCTTTGAACAAAAGAAATTATTTGGGGACCATTTTGCTTTTTATATTTATCTATGGAACAACATACTTCTATTGAGTCAAACTGGAGAGTTGACTTTGTTGTCTACTCACACCCTCAGGAACTGGGCTACATTTAACTTCCTTTGGTTCCCATTCCAGCCAACTTTGGACTTAGCTACTTGGTTATACTCTAGGACCGCATCTTTCTAACACCTATTGGTCATTTAAACATAGTTTCCCTTTGCTGAGAATCTATGAATCAGCCAATGATCTGAATGAGATAGGGCACAGCTCTTGGAAGCTCTTTTCAGACTGGGGCTCTGCATCTGTTAGAGAGGTAATGCTAACTCTTCTCAATTTGGAGTGTAAGGAAGTATAAAATTTAGAATGTAAAAATGTGAAAAACCTGGGCTCAAATCCAAATTCGGACACTTACTAGCTATGAGACCTTGAGTAAGTTCCCCTATTTGGGCCTTTGTTTTCCTATAAAATAAATGTATTGGAGTAGATTAGCTCTAAAATCTTCTCTAGTGCTAAATTCTATGAGACCATGACATTATTGGAGTTGCTCAGAGGCCAGATGTGACAATAACATCCTTGGAAAACTACTAAAACAAGCTTGGGGCATAAAGAGCCCACCATCATCCCTCACAATTTACTTGTTATGTTACCTTTTTTTCCCTTAACCTCTACCAGCAAAAAAAAAAAAAAAAAAAAAACAAAAAAAAACGTGAAGTCTCTGAAAATTAATCCCCTTATAATAAAGAGTATGAACAACAAGCTTATCATACCTACTTGTGTTGTTCTAAGAGGTAATCTTGAATAAGAATATGTTTTTATTCCAAAAATAAATGTTTATTGATTGATTGAATAAATTTCTATTCAATTGATCTCTAAGCTTTCAATTCTAATTTATGGCAATCCATGTCCAAGATATTAAAAAAATTTAAGAACTCTTTTCTAGGTTATATTATTAATTGGGTCCAGTTCTAAATTCATCTAACAGTCAGCTAGGGAAGAGTCCATGGTAAAAGTGATCCATTACAGCATCTCTAGCCTCTGGTCAGCACATCAGCTCAGGTTTAGTGAGATGCTGTTTTCTCTTCTATGCTGTGAGGGCTGTTGAAGGACCTTCATTATCCACAATAACAAAGATTTATTGGGTATCTCTTATTACAAGGCACTGTCTAGGTATAGTGGGGAATGAAAAGATGAATAAAAAAGGATGACAGAATTTGCAAAATGTTTTCCCAGTTAAACTCCTGAGAGATAAGGAAGGCAAAGCTTATTGCTCCCATTGTACAGATGAGGAAACTGAATCTCTCAAAAGTGATTTACCCATGATCACACAACTAGAAAATATCTAAAGCAGGATTCCAACAATCTGTCCTCACTACCAATTCAATTTTTCTATCCACCATGCCAAGCTGCCTCTTGAATACCTCTTCCATAAGACTCTTGTCATGAGTATCTGAAGTGCTCTCCAGATACTAAAATATGACTCTCATATCTCTTGTCCATGCTCATTGAAAATCAACCAGTTCTCACATTGCATGATGTATAGTCATCTCACCATTCTGGCCACTTTTTCTCTGGGGTAGTTCCAGCTTCTTAATGCTCCAGCTTTTCTGATCTATGTTTTTTCCAATGCTCTGAAGAGAAAAAAGGGAAGGGCAGGGCTAGAAGGCCAAGAATTCAATGATTTCAGCCAGTCACAAAACCAAGAGGCACCTTGGATAGAATACAGAACATCTGGCTTCAAATTCCAGCTCAGATACTTACTTGCTAAGTGATCATGAACATAGTAACAATCTATCAGAGACTTTTATCATCAGTAAAGTGGAAATTAACATGGCCTATAATATAGTAACTACCTCAAAGTGCTACAGTAGTCAATCAGAAAGTTAGTCAAGTAGACATTAAGTATCTACTATGTGCCAGGTGCGAAGTGCTCAAGATAAACAGAAAAACAATATAGTTCTTTCCCTCGGAGAGCTCATAATCTTATGGGAGAAGACAAAACCTAAAAAAAAGCTGAAAGTAGAGAGAGATGAAAAAGTAAGAGAAGGTATCTGTCTTGGGGGCTTGATAAAAAGTTTGCTCTGGATCCCCTCCTTAAATAGAAGATTTGGGAGAATCTTCCTGATGTCTATGTTTCAGTTTCTCCAATAAGAAGGCAGAAAGGATCCTAGAGACAGGGAATACTGAGAGAATGTGAATTTCAGATCTGAGGTCTTGCAAGAAGATGAGTTTCTGGAGTTATGTATGAAATTCAGTTTAAGCAAGGGGCAGCTAGGTGGCACAGTGGATAGAGCACCAGCCCTGAAGTCAGGAAGACCTGAGTTCAAATCTGGTCTTAGACACTTAACATTCCCTAGCTGTGTGACCCTAGGCAAGTCACTGAACCCCAATTGCCTCAGCAAAAAAAAAAAAGAAAGAAATTCAGTTTAAGCAGTTAGGTGAGAAATGATGAGGGCTCCAAAGATATGGATATAAGGTGCTTTATAAATCTTTAGATATTATTATCATTATACATGGTGAGAAAGTAGAGAAAGCACTGGAACTGGAGCCAACTTCAGAGTCTTATTAGCTGTGTGATCTTGGATAAATCATTTGATCTCTCTCAGCCTCAGTTTTCTTATCATAAAATGGAGCATCTGCCTCCCAAAGTTGTTGTGAGGATCAAATGAAACAGCATATGTAATGTGCTTTGAAAATTTTAAAACCCTGCATCAGTGCTGTTATTGTTATTGTCATTAGCCCAGGAAAACCATCTCCATACATGGGCTAAACTAGATTGAGGGTACCCAACAGATCTCATTGTGGAGTGAGTGCCAATGTACACTGTTTTCCTGGTTTTAATTGTTTTGCTCAGCATCAGTTCATGTAAATCTTTCCAGGCCTTTCTAAAATCAACCTGTTCATTTTTTATAGAATAATAATATTCCAATAATTTTCTTTCATATACCATAACTTATTCAGCCATTCCCCAATTGCGGGGTATCCATTCATTTTCCAATTCTTTGCCGCCACAAAAAGAGCTGCTCCAAACATTTTTTGTACACTTTCCCCTCTTTTTTGGGCTATAGAACTGCTGGATCAAAGGGTATGCACAGTTTTACAGCCCTTTGGGCAAAATGGCTGTGATTGCATCTGTAATACTCACTGCACTGGGTTGTTGTGGGGAGTTGATAAGACAAATCACTTTGCAAATCTTGAGTCTGGTAGATAAAACCAGCCTTTTTGTTTCCTTTTGCTGGCTGTCCCCCATACTTGAAAAAAACTTGCTACTAACTTCTGACTTCCTTCTGACTTCTAAGGATTCTTAGTCTTCAAGACTCAACTACTTTCTCATAAGATACCTTTCTTGATCTCCCCACATAGTTGCTAGTACTCTTCCTTTTTTCATTACCTTGTATCTACTTTCTATCTAACTATAAACTTACATATTATCTCTGTAGTATTGTAAATCCCTGGAGAACTGGGATTGTTCTACTTTATCTTTATATCCCTAACACAATGGATAGTCTGGATTGGTTGATTGATTGATTTTTTGATTGTTTGAGGGTAGACTTCAAATCCAACCTCAGAAACTAACTAGCTCTGTAGCCTAAATCTATTTCAGCCTAAAATTTCCCGTCTGTAAAATGGGAATAATAATAGGCACCTACTTCATAGGGCTATTGTGAAGACCAATCAATTAAATAAGCATTAATTAAGTACTTAACTAAATTGTCAACCATTGTGCTAGGTGCTGGGGATATAAAAATAAAAATTAATTAGCCCTGTCTTTAGAGATTATAATTAATGATAGAAAAGAAAACATAAATACAATGTAATTTTGGGGGGAAAGATAGGGGAGAAGAGGGCACTAGCAATTAGGGGAACCAGAAAAGACTACATGTAGAATTTGGAACTTGAACTGAACTAAGGTTCAGATCATGATAAACAAAATAGGATATGTTCAATGCTTTGCAAGCCTTTAAGCCCCATATAAGTTTGAGCTGTGCTTATTTTAGCATAATGTCAGCTGTGCCAGAACTAGAAAACTGGGCTCCTGGTTCCAAGCCCTGAGTTCTTCCCAACAACTAATCACTGATTATAAAAAGTGTCTGTACTGTTCACTTTATGGGGCCTCTGGGTAAACTCATTTCCATATTATGTTTGAGCAGATGCTATTTTGCCAAAGGGTACTTTTAAATGCTAGATCATGTTACTGTAGCCACAATTTATACCTTCCCCATAACAACCTTAAAAAGTGGTTACATATTGTCCCCATTTTATAGATGGTAAAACTGAAGTATAAAAAGTAAAGTGATTTAGCTATGGTCACATAGCTAGGTAGTGCCAGAGCCAGGATCTAGATATTCTGACTCCTGTTCCTATGCTCTTTTTACTTTTGGAGTAAGGTGTTTCTAACATGAACTATGGTAACTGTTCTGGGGACAAAAATGGAATCATAGAATGAAGCAGTTGTGCTAGATGAAAAGAGTCTTGAATTTAGCATCATATTATTTGTGGTCAAATCCCAGCTCTGATATTTATCAGCTGTGTGATTATGGGAAAAAATTACTTCACTTTATCAGAGTTTCAGCTGCTGCTTCTATAAAATGGGGATGATGTTCACAAAATTAATCTTATAAGGAGGTTGTGAGGAAAGCACTTTGTAAATCATGAACCCCTATGGATTCGCGGAAATGTAAACTCTTATTATAGAATCTAGTAGCTGGAAGGGCCCTTAAAAATGATCTTGTCTAGAGTCTTTTAGTGCTTTTTGTATGTCATGGTTCCTTAGGTAGCATGAGGAATAGTGTTTTTAAGGACACAAAATACCAATTACAAAAGAACCAAATATACATTAAAATACAGTTGTCAAAATGATTTTTTAAAAAAATTTTTAAAGGGGGGAGACAATTGGGGTTAAGCGATTTGCCCAGGATCACACAGCTAGTAAGTGCTCAAGGATGGATTTGAATTCAAGTCCTCCAGACTCCAGAACCAGTGTTCCATCTACTGCACCAGCCAGCTACCGCCCAATTTTTTCAGAAATAAATTCATTAAACTTGGGTTAAGTGCCTAATTAATCTAGTGCCTTCATTTGAAAGATAAAGAAATGGAGGTTAAAAGAATTATGCCTATTCTATAGTATAATCTCATGACTATCATGAGAATTTATTTTGCTTGACATCTATCTGTGTAACAGAAGTTTTGTTTTCTCTTGCTTTTCAGGAGGTGGGGGGAGAGGGAGAAGGTAGGAAAAAGAAAAGATAGAACTTTGTGAAAATAAAACAAACACAAATATATATGTGAACATGCACATGTGAACACAATGCACTTGTGTGTGCACATATACACACGCATGTGCACACACACATATATACTCACACACATATATACATACCAGTGTTCCATAACTAACTCTTTTCAGTATTCCCTAGAGCCTAGATCCACTAACCTGAAATTATAGCAATACTTTCCCACTGTAGGTCCAGTTCTATGTGACATTTATGTGGCGCTTTAAGGTTTGCAAAACTTTACATTCATGTTTTTAGGGGAGCCTCATGAAAACCTTTTGATGTAGGTGCCAGTGCCAATGTCATTATCCCCATTTTACAGATAAAGAAATTAACAAACCATGGAGCATAATGGATAACCTTTTAGACATGGAATCAGGAAGACATAGTTTAGAATTTCCCATGAGATGGCTGCTCACCTAGATTTCATCACTATTTACAGAAACTCGTTTTCTTATAAGATGACATCAACTCTGAAATTCATTCCTTTTCATTATTATTCTCCCTAGGACCCTTCCTGCTTTCTTATTGGAGAGGACAAAAGGTAGACATCTAGAAGATTCTTCCACATTCTCTATTTAAGGACTTTTCATCAAGTCCCCAAGGCACCTTCTCTTCCTACTTCCTCCTCTCATTTCAGCTTCTTTTAAAGTTTTGTCTTTCAGGAAAAGATAATGACGGATGTTGGAGGGGATGTGGGAAAACTGGGACACTGATACATTGTTGGTGGAACTATGAACGGATCCAACCATTCTGGATAGCAATTTGGAACTATGCTCAAAAAGTTATCAAACTGTGCATACCCTTTAACCCAACAGTGTTTCTATTAGGCTTATATCCCAAAGAGATCTTAAAGGAAGGAAAGGGCCCCACATGTGCAAGAATGTTTGTGGCAGCCCTTTTTGTAGTGGCTAGAAATTGAAAACTGAATGGATGCCCATCAATTGGAGAATGGCTGAATAAATGATGGTATATGAATGTTATGGAATATTATTGTTCTATAAGAAACGACCAGCAGGATGATTTCAGAGAGGCCTGGAGGGACTTGCATGAACTGATGTTGAGTGAAACGAGCAGAACCAGGAGATCATTATACACGGCAACAACAAGACTATATGATGATCAATTCTGAAGGATGTGGCTCTCTTCAACAATGAAATGCTTCAAACCAGTTCCAATTGTTCAGTGAAGAAAGACATATACGCCCAGAGAGAGGGATATGAAATGTGGACTACAACATAACATTTCCATGCTCTCTATTGATGTTTGCTTGCATTGTGTTTCCTTTCTCAGATTTTTTTTTCTTGTAGATACAATTTTTCTTGCACAACAAGATAAGTGTGGAAATATGTATACATATATTCGATTTGTCAAGTATTTTAACATAATTAACATGTAGTGGACTTCCTGCCAACTAGGGGAGGGGGGGAACTAGAGGGGAAAAATTTGTAACGGAAAGCTTTGTAAGGGTCAATGTTGAAGAATTACCCATACATATGTTTTGCAAATAAAAAGCTTTAATAAAGAAAAGAAAATAAAGTTTTGTCTTTTCCCATGAGATTATGAACTCTTTGAAGGCAAGGTCTATTGCTTTTTTTTGTATCCTGAGTGCTTAGCATAGTGCCTGGCACATAGTAGATACTTAATGTTTACGTGACTAACTTAATGATTGACTACTGTAACCTTTTGAGGTAGCTATAAGTCATGTTGATTTCTACTTTAGGGATGATAAAAGGTTCTGAGAGATTGTTACTCTATATAGCTATTTAACCCTGGGGAAAGCACTTGCCAATTTAACCTCTATTTCCTCCTCTTTAATGTAGGGATACTAATAGCAATTATAATTGCTCATAGGGCTGTGGTTGGTTCTAAGCACTCTATAAATACCAGTTGTTATTATTACAACGTTTTTGAAAGCTGAAAATGGGGACAATCGCTTCTCAAAAACCTACTTTCCTCCTAGGTAAAACATGTTTGATCATCACAATTCAAAGAGAAAAGACCATCAGATTTTGAGTTAAAGAATCGAGGTTCAATTCCTGATCCTGCTATTTATTTATTGACATTTATTGACAAACTTTGGGCAAGTCACTTTCTGAACATCATTTTCCTCATATGTAAAGTCTAGGGATTGGACTAGATGACTCTAAGGATCCAGTCAACTCTAAATATATGATGCTTTTTCTCGTCAAAATGATGACCAAGCTGAGGTAAGGACAGCTTTATCACCACTCTACCTTCAGTTATCCAGGTTCTGGGAAAGATTGGGAATATTTTCCTTAAATTTAATATACATTTAAATTTATAAATGTACTTTGTTTTTTACATTATCTTAATTTCTCAATGGATCCTCCTCATTATTCCTGCAAGCTAATTGTTGTAATAAGAATGAAAAAAGAAAGAGAAAACACAGGTCAGCATGACTAATTAACACATCAATCAAGGTCATCATATACTGTATTCTACCTTCATAGCTCTGCTCTTCTGCAAAGAAAGGAAAATACATTTGCTTATTTCTTCTTTAAGGTAAAGACTGATTATAATAATGAAAACGATCAAATTATAATTATAACATTGTTTTTTTCTTTAGCTTTCCATTTAAAATACTGTAGTCATTGTGTTTTATTTTTCCTGGTTTTGCTTACTTCATACTGCATCAGTTCATATAATTCTCTGAATTTTTCATCTACATTGTTTTCTATGTTACAGTAATATTCCATCAAATCATTAAATGTATATTTATACAATTTTTTTAGCTATTCCTGTATCAGTGGACATCTACTTTTTTCCTTTAGAAAATGAAATTTTATTTTTATTTTTAATATTATTTTATTTTTCCAATTATGTGCAAAGATAGTTTTTAGCATTCATTTTTGCAAGATTTTTGAATTCCACATTTTCCCCCCTCCCTCCCTTTCTTATCTTCCTGACAGCAAGTAATCTGATATAGGTTATACATAAAAAATGCTTTTTAACATATTTCCATATGAGACATGTCAGAAAAGAATACTCAGAACAAAAAGGAAAAACCACAAGAGAGAAAAAAACAACAAAAACCAAAACAACAAAAAAAGATGAAATTCATATGCTTCAATCTGCATTCAGTCTCCATAGTTCTTTCTCTGGATTCAGATGGAATTTTACATCCCAAGTCTATTGGAGTGAACATCTGCTTTATTTCCAATTCTTCACTATTACAAAAAGTGTTTCTATGAATATTTTGGTATATTTGAGAATTTTCTTTTTTATCTTTGCTCTCTAGAGATCTCTAGAGTGGATTCTCTGGGTCAAAAACTTAGTTTCACACAAAAGACTGTCTTTGAATTTGAGGAGCTCACAATCCAAAGGATTGGCTGAAAACTTTCCAGCCATTACTGTCCAAGGTGCTTGACTAGATTTTGGAAAAATAGTATGATCTCTAATATTCAGAAAATCATTCAAAATTATTCTCCAGTATGGTTAAGCTAATCTATAGCTCCACCAACAGTATGTTATCCCAATCAAATGAGAATATTTGTGCAGCTTTTAGCACAGTATTTGGCACATTTCAAATGTTCAAAAAATGCTTATTCTCTTCCTCTTCTCTCCTCCATTAGTGTGCCTGTCTTTCTATAACCCCACCAATATTGTGATTTTTTTCTTTGGAGTTGAGTTTTGTTGTTATTTGCCTTCTATCATCTTTGCCAATTTGTTAGGTCTGAAGTAAAACCTCAGAGTTTTTTTTTTTTTTTTGCATACCTCCTATTACTAGCTTTGAGACAATCTTTAATTTGTTAGATAATAATTTATATTTCTTTTTTGACAGCTGTTCATATCCATTGACCATTTATTCATTGGGGAATAACTGAATCTTATGTGATTGTATTTATTTCCTATACACATTGTATATCCATTGTCAGAGACATTTGATATATATATTTCTCCAATTGACAATTTTCCTTCTTATCCATGTTGTACTGATTTTGTTTATGCAAAAGCGTTTCCATTTCATGTTTTTGAAATAAGGAAATCATCTTCAGTTGTTTTGACCAATGTATTCCCACTGGACTCAGATGACTTTGGAGGAGAAAACGAGGTCGATGACACTTTGTGCATCCCTGTTTCACTTAAATCCAATTCACTTGCAAGTCAAGACATCACCCTCCTGATGTCATTGGTCCTCTTTGAGAATTAAGAACAAACAGCAACCCACAACAATTGAAATGATACATTTTATAGAGGTACCTAGGTGATACAGTAAATATAATCCTACACCAGGACTCTGGAAGTACTGAATTCAAATCCAGACACATCATTTATTAACTTGAGCAAGTCATTTCATCTCTAAGTGCCTCAATTTCTTTATTTAAAAAAAATGAGGATATTAATACTACTTAACTTTCAAGAATGCTGTGATAATAAAATGAAATATTTGGATTTTTTCTTTTTTTAATTTTATTTTATTTGCAAAACATATGTATAGGTAATTCTTCAACATTAACCCTTACATAGCTTCCTGTTACAAATTTTTCCCCCCAACTCCCCACCCCTCCCCTATGATAATTATGTTAAAATACTTGACAAATCGAATATATGTATACATATTTCCACACATCATTGTTGTGCAAGAAAAATCGTATCTACATGAAAGACATATCAGATAAAGGAAACACAATGTAAGCAAACATCAATCGAGAGTATGAGATTGTTATGTTGTGGTCCACATTTCACATCCCTCTCTCTGGGTGTATATGGCTTCCTTCAGTGAACAATTGGAAGTGGTTTGAAACATTTCATTGTTGAAGAGAGCCATGTCCATCAGAATTGATCATCATATAGTATTGTTGTTGCTGTATATAATGATCTCCTGGTTCTGCTCATTTCACTCAGCATCAGTTCATGCAAGTCTCTCCAGGATTCTCTGAAATCGTCCTGCTGGTCGTTTCTTACAGAACAATAATATTCCATAATATTCGTATACCATAATTTATTCAGCCATTCTCCAATTGAAGGGCATCTATTCAGTTTCCAGTTTCTAGCCACTATAAAAAGGGCTGCCACAAACATTCTTGCACATGTGGGGCCCTTTCCTTTCTTTATGATTTCAATAGAAGTGCTGCTGGGTCAAAGGGTATGCACAGTTTGATAACTTTTTGAGCATAGCTCCAAATTGCTCTCCAGAATGGCTGGATCCGTTCACAGCTCCACCAACAATGCATCAGTGTTGCAGCCTTCCCACATCCCCTCCAACATTCATCATTAACTTTTCCTGTCATTTTAGCCAATCTGACAGGTGTGTAGTGGTACCTCAGGGTTGTCTTAATTTGCATTTCTCTGATCAATAGTGATTTGGAGCATCTTTTCATATGACTACAAATAGTTTTAATTTCATCCTCTGAAAATTGTCTGTTCATATCCTTTGACCATTTATCAATTGGAGAATGGCTTGAATTCTTATAAATATGAGACAATTCTCTATATATTTTAGAGATGAGACCTTTATCAGAACCCTTAAATGTAAAGATGATTTCCCAATTTATTGCTTCCCTCCTCATCTTGACTGCATTGGTTTTGTTTGTACAAAAACTTTTTAACTTAATATAGTCAAAGTTATTTATCTGGTTTTCAATTAAGAGTTCCAGTTCTTGTGAATGGATCCAACCATTCTGGAGAGCAACTTGGAACTATGCCCAAAAAATTGTCAAACTGTGCATACCCTTTGACCCAGCAGTGTTTCTACTGGGCCTATATCCCAAAGAGATCTTAGAGGAGGGAAAGGGACCCAAAAAACAAAGAAACACTGGGGCAGCCCTTTTTGTGGTGGCTAGAAACTGGAAACTGAAGGGATGTCCATCAATTGGAGAGTGGCTGAATAAATTATGGTATATGAATGTTATGGAATATTATTGCTCTGTAAGAAACGACCAGCAGTACGATTTCAGAGAGGCCTGGAGAGACTTGCATGAACTGATGCTGAGTGAAACGAGCAGAACCAGGAGATCATCATACACAGCAACAACAGTATTACATGATGATCAATTCTGATGGACATGGCTCTCTGCAACAAAGAATTGTCTCAAACCAGTTCCAATTGTTCACTGAAGAAAACCATATACACCCAGAGAGAGGGAAATGAAATATGGACCACAAC
>JAJPUD010003702.1:40712-76353 GCA_023553655.1 Myrmecobius fasciatus | reverse complement strand
TTTGTAATGGAAAGCTTTGTAAAGATCAACGTTGGGGAACTACCCAAACATATGTTATACAAATAAAAAGCTTCAATTAAAAAAAAAAGAGTTCCAGTTCTTCTTTGGACATAAATTTATTCCATCTCCATAGGTCTGAGAGGTAAACTATATTATGTTCCTCTAATTTACTTATAATATCACTCTTTATATCCAGATCATGAACCCATTTAGATCTTATCTTGGTATGTGGTGTTAGATGTGGGTCAAGCCCTAATTTCTTCCACACTAGTTTCCAATTTTCCCAGCAGTTTTTTGTCAAATACTGAGTACTTATCCCAGAAGCTGAGGTCTTTGGGTTTATCAAAGACTAAATTGCTATAGTTATTGCCTAGTTTGTCTTGTGATTCTATCCTATTCCACTGATTGACTACTCTATTTCTTAGCCAGTACCAAATGGTTTTGATGACTGCTGCTTTGTAATGTAGTTTTAGATCTGGTACAGCAAGTCTACCATCATCAGCCTTTTTTTTCATTAATTCTCTTGAAACTCTTGACGTTTTGTTCTTCCAAATGAATTTTGCTATTTTTTCTAGATCTGTAAGATAATTTCTTGGGAGTTTGATTGGTATGGCACTAAATAAGTAAATTAGTTTGGGTAGTATTGTCATTTTTATTACATTAGCTCGGCCTACCCATGAACATTTTATTTTTTTCCATTTGACTAGGTCTGATTTTATTTGTGTGGAAAGTGTTTTGTAGTTTAGTTCATATAGTTCCTGACTTTCCCTTGGCAGATAAATTCCCAAATATTTTATACTATCAACAGTTATTTTGAATGGAATTTCTTTTTGTATCTCTTGCTGCTGAACTTTGTTGGCAATATATAAAAATGCTGATGATTTAGGTGGATTCATTTTATATCCTGCAACTTTGCTAAAGTTGTGAATTGTTTCTAGTAGTTTTTTAGTTGAGTCTCTAGGGTTCTCTAAGTATACTATCATGTCATGTGCAAAGATTGGTAATTTGGTTTCCTCATTACCTACTCTAATTCCTTTAATCTCTTTTTCTTCTCTTACTGCCAAAGCTAACATTTCTAAGACAATATTAAATAATAATGGTGACAGTGGGCAGCCTTGTTTCACTCCTGATCTTATTGGGAATGGGTCTAGCTTGTCCCCATTACATATGATGCTTGCTGATGGTTTTAAATAGATGCTACTGATCATTTTAAGGAAAAGCCCATTTGTTCCTATACTCTCCATTGTTTTTAATAGGAATGGTTGTTGGATTTTATCAAAGGCTTTTTCTGCATCTATTGAGATAATCATATGGTTTTTGTTAATTTGGTTATTAATATAATTGATTATGCTAATAGTTTTCCTAATATTGAACCAGCCCTGTATTCCTGGTATAAATCCTACTTGGTCATGGTGTATTATCCTGGGGATAACTTTCTGTAATCTCATTGCTAAAATCTTAAAATTTTTGCATCAATATGCATTAGGCAAATGGGTCTATAGTTTTCTTTCTCAGTTTTCTCCCTACCTGGTTTTGCTATCAGCACCATATTTGTGTCATAGAAGGAATTTGGTAGTACACCTTCTTTCCCTATTTTTTTCAAATAGTTTATATAGTATTGGAATTAATTGTTCTTTGAATGTTTGGTAGAATTCACATGTAAATCCATCTGGACCTGGAGATTTTTTCTTAGGGAGTTGATTAATAGCTTGTTCTATTTCTTTTTCCAAAATGGGGCTATTTAAATAATTTATTTCCTCTTCTGTTAACCTAGCCAATCTACATTTTTGTAGATATTCCTCCATTTCATTTACATTATCAAATTTATTGGCATAAAGTTGGGCAAAGAAACTCCTAATTATTACTCTAATTTCCTCTTCATTGGAGGAAAGTTCTCCCTTATCATTTTTGAGACTAACAATTTGATTTTCCTCTTTCCTTTTTCTAATCAAATTAACTAAAGGCTTATCTATTTTGTTGGTTTTTTCATAAAACCAACTCTTAGTTTTATTTATTAATTCAATAGTTTTCTTATTTTCAATTTTATTGATCTCCCCTTTAATTTTCAGAATTTCCAATTTGGTATTTAATTGAGGGTTTTTAATTTGGTCTTTTTCTAGCTTTTTTAATTGTAAGCCCAGTTCATTGATCTTCTGTTTCTCTGTTTTATGCAAGTAAGTATCTAAAGATATAAAATTACCCCTTATAACCACTTTAGCTGTGTCTCACAAATTTTGGTATGTTGTCTCATTATTGTCATTCTCCTGGATGAAATTATCAATTGTGTCTATAATTTGCTCTTTCACCCATTCATTATTCAGGATTAGATTATTTAATTTCCAATTAACTTGTGGTCTGTTTTCTTCTGGCCTTATATTACATGTGAGTTTTATTGCATCATGATCCGAAAAGGATGCATTTACTATTTCTGCTTTTCTGCATTTGATTTTGAGATTTTTATGCTCTAACACATGATCAATTTTTGTATGAGTTCCATGAACCCCTGAGAAAAAAGTATACTCTCTTCTATCACCATTCAATTTCCTCCAGAGATCTATCATACCTAACTTTTCTAGCCTTTTGTTTACCTCCCTAACTTCCTTCTTATTTATTTTGTGATTTGATTTATTTAATTCTGAGAGAGCAAGTTTGAGATCCCCCACTAGTATAGTATTACTGTCTATTTCTCCTTGCATCTCTGTTAGTTTCTCCTCTAGGAATTTGGATGCTATACCACTTGGTGCATATATGTTTAGTATTGATACCGCTTCATTGTCTATGGTACCTTTTAGTAAAATATAGTTTCCTTCCTTATCTCTTTTAATTAGTTCTATTTTTGTTTTTACTTGATCCGAGATAAGGATTGCTACCCCTGCCTTTCTTTGTTCACCTGAAGCATAGAAGATTCTGCTCCAGCCCTTTACCTTCACTCTGTATGTATCTCTGTGTTTTAGATGTGTTTCTTGTAAACAACATATTGTAAGATTCTGGCTTTTAATCCAGTCTGCTACCCACTTCCGTTTTATGGGAGAATTCATCCCATTCACATTCACAGTTAAAATAACTATATCTGTATTTCCTGCCATCTTATTTACCCAGAGTTATGATTTTCTCTTCCCTTTCCCCTCTCTCCCTTCCCCCTCCCAGTACTTTATTTTTGATGACCACCTCCCTCCAACAGTCCTCCCCCCTTTAGAGCCCTTCCCTCCCCTTTACACCTTTCCCCTAATCCTTCTATTAGTCTATCCCTTTCCTTTCCTCCTTTCTCTCCCACCTTCCCACAAGGAGGGTCAGGCCTTTCTTTGAAGCCAAATGTGTCTGATATACTCTCTTAGAGTCCAATCTAATGAGAGTAAGGTTTACACAATACTCATCCCCTTCCCTTCTTTCCCTCAATTATATTAGATCTTCTATGTCTCTTTATGAGATTTTGCTTTATTTTACCTCCTTTATTTTTACTTTATTTTGCCTCCTTTCCCCCCTTTTTTCAGTATGGTATCCCTTCCACCTCTAATTTCTTTTCCATTATTATCAAAGAAAAATCAAATTATACCCCCATTCTTTAAGGATACCCATAGTAGAAATATAGTTCTCAAGAGTTCTTTCCTTTTTACCTTTTTATGCTTCTCTTGAATTCTGTATTTGGAGGTCATTTTTTTTTTTGTTCAGATCTGGTCTTTTCCTTAGAAATAGGTGAAATTCTCCTGTATCATTGAATGACCATCTTCTTCCCTGGAAGATGATGCTCATTCTAGCTGGATAACTTATTCTTGGCTGTAATCCAAGTTCTTTTGCCTTTAGGAATATCTGATTCCAGGCCCTTCGATCCTTTAATGCGGAAGCTGACAGATCTTGTGTAATTCTAATTACAGTTCCTCGGTATTTGAACTGTTTTTTTCTAGCTGCTTGCAATATCCTTTCCTTGGTGCGATAGTCCTGAAATTTGGCCACAATATTCCTTGGGGTTTTAATTTTGGGGTCTCTTTCAGGAGGTGATCGGTGAATTCTTTCAATGCCAATTTTGCCTTCTGATTCTAAAACATCAGGGCAATTCTCTTTCATGATTTCCTGGAAGATAGCATCAAGGTTCTTTTTTTCATCGTGGCTTTCAGGGAGTCCGATAATCCTTAGATTGTCTCTCCTGGATCTGTTTTCCAAGTCAGTTGTTTTCCCTAGGAGATATTTCATATTTTCTTCTATTTTTTCATTTTTTTTTTTGTTTTTGTTTGACTGATTCTTGAAGTCTTATTGAGTCATTTACTTCTATTTGTTCAATTTTAATTTTTAAAGTATTATTTCCTTCAGTTATCTTTTTTAGCTCCTTTTGTAGCTGGCCAATTGAATTTCTTGGTTCAATGCATTCTTTTTTCCATTTTGCCAATTTTATTTTTCAGTGAATTGTTGTCTTTTTCCAGTTCACCAATTTTGTTTTTCAGTGAATTGTCTTTTTCCAATTCACCAATTTTATTTTTCAATGAATTGTTGTCTTTTTCTAATTCACCATTTTTATTTTCCAGTGAATTGGTGATTTTTTTCCAATTCGCCAATTTTGTTTTTCAGTGAATTGTTTTCTTTTTCCAATTCACCAGTCTTGTTTTCCAGATTTTGACATCTCTGTTGCACTGATCTCAATTTATTTTCCTATTCTTCTTCTAGCTCTCTTTTGAGATTCTTTATGCAATCTTCCAGGTAAGCCTTCTGAAAAGGGGACCAGTTTATGTCCGCCTTTGTGGCTTCATCTGGGATTGTTTTCAGAATCTCAGGATCTGGGGACTGCCCTACTTTCTCTCTGTAGAAGCTATCTGTGGTGAGAGCTCTCTTCTGCTTCTTGCTCATGTTTTTGAGCTGTAAGAAGTTTAGGTCTGAATCACTTGAGGTCTGAATCACTAGCAGGGAATTCTGCAGCTGTTTCAGAGCTGAGGTCTGAATCACCATCAGGGAATTCTGCAGCCTCAATTTGCCCCAGGGCAGTTTGCCGAGTTGACTTCCGGAGCAGGGCTGGTCGGCTAGATTCACACTAGGACCACGCTTTCAGCTGCTCTCAATCCACTCTTTACCAAAGGCAGATCTGCCAAAGCACCTGCCCGCAAGCAGCGCAAAGTGGCCCAGGCATCTCCCAGGGACTTCCTGGGTGCCTAAAATCTGCTGCTCTGTTGCAGCCCGACTTCTGCCCCAAAGTAGATTTTTGATAGAAGTGCATTGTAGTCCAAGTGTTTGGTGGAGCCCTCACCCCAGAACCAGTTCGGAGGCTCAATTTGTCTGGGTCTGAGGGAAGGTCTCAAGAGCTTACAGAGAATGCTGTCTGCAGTTCACCATCTTGGCTCTGCCCTCTATTTGGATTTTTTCATTCTGTTGTAAATTTATTTTTAATATATATTGCTTTATAAATCATGTTGGAAGAGAAAAATAAGAGCAAAAGGGAAAAACCATAGGAGAGATAAAAAAAAAGAAAAAAGAAATGAACATAGCATGTGTTGATTTACATTCAGTCTACTTAGTTCTTTTTCTGAATGCAGATAATATTTTCTGTCCAAAGTCTATTGGGATTGCTTTGGATTACTGAGAAGAGCCAAATCTTTCATAGTTGATTATAATACATTCTTGCTGTTATAGTGTACAATGTACTCCTGGTTCTGTTTGTTTCACTCAACATCAATTCATGTAAATCTTTCCAGGTCTTTCTAAAATCAGCTTATTCATCATTTTTCATAGAACAATAATGTTCCATTATCTTTATATATCACAACTTGTTCAGCATTCCCAACTGATGGGCATCTACTTATAAAATGAGATATATGTAAAACATGTTGCACACCTTAAAACATTATAAAATGCTGTTGAATATGATTGTATTCTCCTTTGATCAGTCAACAAGAATTTATTAAGCATCATGACAGGCACTGTGCTATACATTGGGGATATATAGAGAGACAAAAGACAGTCCTTACCCTTGAGGAGTTTATAATTAATCAAAAATTCTCCTTTAGCCATTGCTGTCAAAAGTATATTGGTGTTTTTTTTTAATGGTGTGACCTTTAATATCCAGATTGTATATCATTTTGAGATTATTATGAATTATGGTGAAAGAGTTCAGCCTAAACTTAATTTCTGCTAAGTAATATTTCCTGGAAATATTTTCTAATTTCTCAGAATTTCAGAGGTGGAAGAGAGAGACCTCAGCAACTATCTAGTCCAATTCAAATGTGAAAAATATCATCACCTCCCTACAACATGCTAACAAGTGAACATATAGCCTTTCCTTAACAGCATCCAATGGACTTAACTCCCAAGGCACTTAATTCTTAGGGAACTCTAGTTGTGAGAGCTCTAAATTGTCCCTTAGGTCAGAAAGAGCTATCTCTGTTTGGGGACAATTTAATCATTTTATTAACAAGGCCAACAGGTTATTAAATTAAAAGGATAGTTATTTGGCCATCTCTTTTAGACCAAAGACAAACACTTCATCAAGAGTTTTTTGAGACTTATGAGCAGAAACAATGTGAAAAGAAAAATGGATAGTGCTTGACAAAAATCAAAGAGGGAAGTCCCCTTTGATAAATAGACCTTATAGATAAAAGGTGGGGAAAGAGATGTCTCCTTTCCTCTAGAAACATCTGATACAAGCTGCCTCTTTGTAAGCACCATCCATTTTTTGCTGCTTCATTACAGTACCCCTTGACCCTGGAAGTTCACTCGTGGGCATGAGCTCCATTCTTCAAATGGTGACTAAATTCCCTCATTCCCTTTGAGTACCCTTTTAGGATACCCCTTGAAAAGAAGGAAGAAGAGAAAGACTATCTTTTCTTCTCCCTCTGAACTTTGATCCCAACACCAAAGAAGTTATTCCAATTCAAGGTTAGGCCTGAGATTATATCTCTAGAAGCATTTTCTAATAGAGAATTGATGAGGTCAGGAAACAAGTTATTCAAAACACAGAGAAAGGTATTTTCTTAAGGTGTTGCAGGAGGGAAGAGGGTTAGTTTTTAGGAATGCTGAGTTAGTGGAGGCAGAGAGTAGGTGTAATAACCAAGAATAATTTGGCTGCACCTACACCCTTGTGTCCCGCTCTTTCCCACCAAAGCAGGGTCCCAAACAGCTAAGGCTGATTGTAGTTTATTAGTATATAACTAATTAAAATAAAAAGGCATTTTTTGCCCAACCCTCTCTTTCGAAGCTCCTCAGCCCTCTACTATTCCTTCTTATCCTCTCTCCAATTTGAGCCCTCTCCCTCAGCATTCCCCCTGAACTCCCTAATTATGGGGATCTCTACCTTACTCATGGATCCCTCCAAGAGTGGGAGAGGAGATCAGCTGAGAGGGGGAAAACAGCTATTTCTTTTAGAAGTTGGAAGGGGGGGTAATGTGAAGGTTGCTAACGAAGGGAAGGTGTCACTAAGTGAGTCAGCTGTGTTAATGAGAAGCATTTCATTCAGCTGATTAGAACTAATGAAGAAAAGCTAAAGGAGATGGGGGTCCCTCCTCTGCAATGGCTGTGTAGGGTGGGGTCAGGAGAAGTAGGAAAGGGATATAGCTTTCCATTCTGATCCTGACCTGGAAGAGAAAAGAAGTAGATATCTAGGAGGCATATAAAGATGAATTTCCTGAAAAAGAGAGTGAGTGAGTATGGCATCAGGGACCAGAGAATCCAGGGGATAGTGGTAGCTGCATATAATCTGAGTTTAAAAGTATTCATAAAGTTCTTCAGTTTTTGAATCATTCTGGAACCATAATAGATTACATTTCAATAATGCTTTTCATTCTCACAATAGCCCTAGGAGGGAGATGCTATTATTATCCCCATTTTTACAGATAGTGAAATTGGGACTCATAGAAACCATAGACTTATAAATTTTGAGCTGGTAGGGACTTTGAAGTCCATCTAGTCCATCCTCTCTGCTCCTGCCACCCATTTTCTGATAACAAAACTGAAGTTTGTAAAACCATGGAGAGATTGAAGTGATTTATCCAGGATCATATAACTAGTTTCTTTAATAGGATTTTTTTCCTGATTTAAAATGCACAGCTCTCAAGGGGTCAGAAGTTTCAAATGCCCACCAGAGATGAGTGGGGACCAGCAAATCACAGACATGCATTCTGAGTACTCAGTCCCATTTATGTCATCTTCACTGACATCTATATGATGTCACTCAGTTCTCAAAGCCATATTAGATGGAACCTCCTCCCATAACGGGTGTTGTGTGTCTAGGCTGCTCCTGGATCAATCTCACTCCTGATCAGTTGGGGAATGTCCTAGAAACAGAAAGTTATGTCAATGAAATAGCATTTATTAAGGGTTTATTATATGTCAGGTACTGTGCTAATCAATGGAAATACAATCAACAGAAAAAATCATGGTTTTTACCCTAATGGAGCTCATATTCTAATGGAGAGATAATATGCAAATAATCATGCACATAACTATATAAACAGAGTAGATAGATGATAATTTCTGAGGGAAGGCATTAGCAATGGTGGGGAATAGGGCAGCAAGTATAGATGGGGAAAGGCCCCTTGCAGAAGATGTAGAATGATTTTGGAATTGGACAGTTTGGGAGAATTTGTTTTTCTTGACTGCTCCTATTTATTACAAGAGTTTTTCTCTCCCTAGGTTGAAGGAAGAAAAAAAATCCAAATTTTTCTTAATTTAAAAAATAAAATTTAATTTTTAAAAAAATGTGTTATTCAAGATGGTCACAGAATTCTAACAGAAGAAAAAACTCAAGTTTAAAATCTCCATATTATCTATGTGATAAAGCAAGTTTTTTTATGCTTATGGGGACTCAGTTTGATCATTTTTTAAAAGGGAACACAAAAAGGGCTGTAAAATTATAGCAATACCATTGCTAGGTCCCAAAGACATCAAAAAAGGAAAAGGAGTTATTTGTATAAAACTATTTGTGGCAGCTCTTTTTGTGGTGGCTAAAAAATTGGAAACTGAATGGCTAAATAAGCAATGGCATATGATTGTAATAGAAAAACCTATAAAGACTTATGTGAATTAAAGCAAAATGAAGTGAGCAGAACCAGGTGAATGTTGTATACAATAACAGCAATATTGTATGATCAAGAACTGTGACAACTATTCTCAATAATAAATGATCCAAGACAATCCCAAAGGATTGATGATGAAGTATACTATCTGCCTCCAGAGAAAGAACTAGTATTTTTTGAATAGAGACTAAATTTAGATACTATTTTCACTTTCTTTCTTTCTTTCTTTTTCTTTTATTCGAGTCTTCTTTTACAAAATGACTAATATGGAAATGTTTTACATGATTGTACATGTATAACCTATATCTGATTGCTTACTGTCCCAGGGAGGGGGTGGAAAGGGGGAGGATGGGAGGGATAGAATTGAGAATTCAAAACTTTTAAAAAATGTTTTAAAATTTTGTTTTAACACGTAATCAGGGGGAAATATTATAAAAATTAATAGTGATAGTGCAAGAAGTTTAATGAATAGAGGATTAAAGTCATGAATTCTGCATTTGAGTTCTCCCTCTGCTATACACTATGATCTTGAACAAATCCTTTTACTTTTCTAGGTGAAAACTTGCAGTGGAGGAACTCACTTGGAGACAGCTCTAATGACTTCCATCAGTTACTCCTTGTTCTTCCCTTTCTGTCTGGCACTTAGTAGGTATTTTATGAATTGACTAATCATATTATGAATTGATTAAATGATTAATAATTGGAGGCCTAGCAAAACCAATCTAATCCTTCTTCCATGTTATAGGTCTGAAAATATTTGAAAATGACTATCACTTCTCCCTCTCAACCAAGTTTTCCTTTCTTTTTCTTCTTTCCTTTGTCCTTTTTCCCCTCTTTTTAATATTATTAAGGGTGATTGAGTGCCAAATTGTTTTTCCATCTCTGTCCCTTCAGCTCTCTCACAAGTGGTGACACCTCTGACTCCTTAGGTCTCCTGCTCTGATTGGTAAAGTCTCAAACCTCCATGTGAGGAAGTACCTAGACTCATTTGAGTATGAGAGCCATACTCGTTTTGAACTGTCTTAGCTGAATACTCTCCAGAATCCATCTTCACTTTGCTCTGGTGGGGAGACCACCCCCTCCATTTTCCTTTTACATGCTATCTTCCCCTATTAGAAATCAAGCCCCTCGAGGACAGGGACTTTTATCCTTTTTGCTAATGTTTGTATTTCCAGAGCTTCACACAGTGCCTGGCACATAGAAAATACTTTATAAGAACTTCAACTAATTTCATCAATTTGAGAATAATAATTTGGTATAGGAATATATGGTGGTTATTATTGTTTAGTCACTTTCGTTATGCCTTACTCTTTGTGACCCCATTTAAGGTGTGGTTTTTTTTGGCAAGAAAGATTGAGATTTACCATTTTCTTCTCCAATTCATTTGACAGATGAGGAAACTGAGGCAAACATGGCTAAGTGACTTGCCCAGGGTCACATAGGTAGTAAGTGTCTAAGATCAGATGTGAACTTGGGAAGATGAATCTGAACCAGGGCCTGGAGCTCTGTCCACCATGTCACATATCCTGATTGATCTAATGCGCTAATTGGAATAGTGGGATTTAGTTGGTAATGAAGGATGTTATGGGGCATAGACTGGATACCTTGCTCTGTGCTCACTTTACAATTTGTGATAAAGGAGATAGTCCCTGAAAACTCAGCCAAAACCCATAGGCAGAAGTATATCTTCCAACTACAATTTAGATCTCCAACTTTAAACCAATCCCTCTGGCATAATGGCCAAACTACACTCTTGGAACAGCTGAAACATATGTGTCAAGGGAGGGGGGTACAGGATGGGTGTAGCCCATCACCTCTACCACTTCATAATTTGCATTTCTGAGACACCCATGGGCTGAGAACCAGAAATAACAGAGAGAAGGGCTTAGGGGTGGAGAGAATGGCAGAAGGGATACTACCTTAGCATCTACCCCTCAGCTTGCTGAAGGGAGGAGGTCAGACACTGGCAGATGTAATACTTGGATGCATTTACTGTGTGATGCTGTATTAGACTTCTTAATGGACATGTCTTATTCTACCTCTCCCCCCCAACAAACAAAAACAACTTCCCACACTTAATAAATATCTATCATTGTTCTCTTTCCCTCTCATCCATCTAGGATTCTACTTCAAGTTGGTCAACCTGTCTCTATCTTCTGTCCATACCTATCCCTCTTCCATTCCTGACCTTCCCACAGGTCATTTCCTTAGCCAAGAATAATCTCTGACATATTCTATTCTCAGCATGCTCCTTTCTCCCAGAAAGCTTTTCATCATGATCATTATTATTATTATTGCTTTTTGCTGAGGCAATTGAGGTTAAGTGACTTGCCCAGAGTCACACAACTAGGGAATGTTAAGTGACTGAGACCAGATTTGAACTCAGGTCCTCCTGACTTCAGGGCTGGTGCTCTATACGCCATGCCACTTAGCTGCCCCCTTTTCATTATTTCTTGACTTGGATCTATTCTCCCAGTACTGATGTCTACACCTCTACTCAGCTTTAAAGCCTGTTCTTATCCCTATGTCTCCAGAGAGAAAGGACATAGTTAGGATATAGTTATGCCTCTGCATTCTGGATACCTGTGTTGTCTCTCTCATTAGACTAGAAACTCTTTGAGGACAGGATCTATGTCTCCCCCATCATAACGGAAGATCCCACAGATGTAAGTCCATGACTTCCCAGATTCAAAATCTAACATGATAGGATTTCAATTAGACCAATAGGTAGGACTCTGGAACCTTAAAGAGTATAGAAGTCCATAAGGTAAAGAGACTATAGCAATTTTTGTTCCAGAGAAGGTTCAGAGAAAAGAAAGATTGCAACCAAAAGAGCCCTAAGAATAGGTTCCTATCTCTATCTCCAGAAAGAAAGAGGGCAAATAGATTTTCAGCATAGTGGAGGTCTTAGTAATTGGGGAGTGGGGGCGAATAGAGCTAAGGAAGTAGATGAAGAAACCAGGTCAAGAGAGACAGACAGATATACACAAACACACACATAGAGATAGACAGAAAGAGAGAGAAACAGAGACAGAAAGAAGAGACAGAGGTTGGGAGAGGAAAAACAAAGGAAAGGAAGAGGAAGAACAGGAAGAGGAAGAGTAAAGAAGAAGAGGGAGAGAGAGGGGGAAGAGAAAAGGGGAGAGAGAGAGAAAAAGAGAGAGAGAGGGAGAGAGAGAGAGAAAGAGAGAGAGAGAGAGAGAGAGAAAGAGAGAGAGAGAGAGAGAGAGAGAGAGAGAGAGAGAGAGAGAGAGAACGAACATATAAAAAGAGCCGTGAATACACAAATACACAGCGGGAAGGAATGAGCTACAAACTGAGAACTCCCCCCTCAGCCTCATCCCCCACCCAGATGCTATTTCGGGGGGAGTGAATATATGCAGTGATGGGGCAGGGTGGGTGAGGATGTTAGCTCTCTGAGGGGCCAACCTGTCCATTCTCTTGCGTCACCATAGCACTTTTGTCCCACTGGGTTTCCAGATCAAGGTCACTCTACCCAATGATCTCCAAATCCCTATTTGTCTGCTTATTCTAGGACCTTTCTCTTGCAACCCCTCCCCCATTTGTTCTCCTTAGCTCTTCTTGCTGCCTGCCTCTGTGTGTGAGAGGTAAAAACAAACCCAGAAAACTGTTTTCAGTCTCCCTCTATCTCACTGACCATCACCTGGTGTTCCAGAGCTAGAATAATAATACTAATCCCTTGTATATGTGCAGCATGATAGAGTTTTCAAAGCACTCACATCTATGATCTTACTTGAGAGGCAGCAGATATAGAGGAAAGAGCTCTGGAGTGGGAATGAGAGGGCTTGAATCAGTTTCTTCATCTATAAAATGGAACATAGGATGGATTTCTGAATTTAAAAAAAAGTCCAAATTTATAAAAATTGAAATATTTTACCATTTATTTTAAAATAACTTTAAATTAATTTTAAATTTAAAAATAATTTTTAGTGATCTGAATTTGACAAACTTCAATACATGAATGTTTTTATATACAAAGAACATAAGAGAATATGTATATATGAAACCTCAAATCTTTTACATACCTCTTGTGTTTTAAAACATACATGATAAATTCAACACATTCGTTGCAAAATTATCCTGCTTATCTGGCTCTCTCTGAATGTCCTGTTCTCTTAAATGCATTTTTAAAAATGTTCCATGATCTTCTTTTTTTAATTTGCTTCTTTTTGTGATATCTTTATACTAAACCCTTCTTCCCCAACTTCTCCCCTGTAAAAACAAAACATCATGTCTTATATTTATGTCTTACTCTGAACTTCAATGGACTTACTAGTTTTCCAGGTCCCTCCCTTCCAAAGCTAAATCCCTAAAGCCTCCCAGCAACACTGAAGCAGGTAAGTTCCACTCTTTCATTCTTTTCATTCCAACACAGTGCTAGAAAGGGTTAGTTTTAGCACACTGCCTTAGGTCAGATTAACTTAAATAGAAGTCTTAGAATAAATTAGCTTTATCATGTAGTCTTAAAATTAGCACAGTTTTAGAATGGGGATGGGAAAGGTTCAGGAAGAAGATAAGGACAGGATTACAAGAATCCCTGTGATGTGCTCTATGGTAAAGTGAAGAACTTGGACCATATGATCTATAAGACTCCTTCCATCTATTATCCCAAGATATAGTTGAAAATAGCTGCCTTGCCCCAGACCAGTTTCTGTGTCCTGCCTCTCTTATGGATCGCCACCACTGAAAAGTCCTTAAATACCCTGTTTCTTTCTCCCTCTATAATATATATATATATATATATATATATATATATATATATATATATGTACACACATACACACACACACACACACACACACACACACACATATATATATTTAGGATAGAGGAAAGTAGTAAGAAGGGGGTTAGAGTGGTACATTCTTTTCAATACTATCTGGGCCCATCCCCTGCATGCCTGATTATTGTGCAGGATGTCCAGGAGCTCAGGTCTAATGTTACTTCCTTTTTTTCTCTCCCACCAAAAAAAGGGCAAACAGATGGCCCCCTCATAAGCCTAATGATGTGTCCCCACTCCTCTATCCTTGGCATAAAGGGGAAATTTCTGTGCCCCCAGCACAACCTCCCTGATTTGTCTTGACTCATTTTGGGATGAAGGCTCCAGTGGCCTGTAGGTCTCTAGGGAGGGGAGAAGAGTTCTAAGGGGAGGCTTTTACTTTCATTCTCATGAATGTTTCTCTTCTCACTGAAAGGGAAGCTGTCACCTGGAAAGGAAAGGCTGAGAGTAGTGGGGAAAAGGGGAGATTGTCTTCTCATGCAGGAGAGCAAGACAAGAACACTATGCCCTGGCCACAGTGGGAAAAATTTGATAGAATCTGGGAAGAACTTCTGACTTTGAAACAATTTTTTAAGGTAATCAAATCACTTAGCCCTTTGGAGGGTTTTCAATGTGAATCCTTTGACTTCCTGGCCTGAATTTGTAGAACAGATCAATATATTTTATTTATTTATTTTGCTGAGGCAATTGGGGTTAAGTGACTTGCCCAGGGTCACACAGCCAGGAAGTGTTAAGTGTCTGAGGTCAAATTTGAACTCAGGTCTTCCTGACTTCAGGGCTGGTGCTCTATCCACTTCGACACCTAGCTGCCCCAAACAGATCAGTATAGAGACAGGGGAATGGGCAGAGGGGAATGATGGTTCCTCTGACCTGAAAATTCTAGGATGTGACACCCAGTGTCCATGTGAAGAAATGATCCTTTACTATGGGTGGACAAAAGCCTTGTTTATGTGGCAGTCTGCTTATTATCTGAGAATACTGACCCTTGAAATTGGCCAAAAGGGAAGTCAATTTCAATCAAACAAATCTTTATTAAGTGCCTACTATATGCTGGGCTCTGTACTAAATGTTGGAACTACAAGAAAGACAAAATATAGTCCCTGCCCTCAAGGAGCTTACAATCTAATGATCTAATGAAGAGCAAAGGAGGATGACATGTTTTGATGGTTCTGGTAGAAGATGGGTTGGCTTCTATATTCTCTTGATATAGTAAACATGGCAACTCAGCTTGGCAGCAGGCTCAGGTCCAGATTCAAAGAATGACTTATAGATCCAGAACTTCAAGGGACCTTGGAGGTAATCTTTCATCTTGCAGATGAAGAAACTGAGACCCAAGGAGGTTAAGATACTTCCCCAGTGTAAGAGTAGGGTTGAAAGCCACATCCCATTTGGCTTATACCTTTGACTAGTAGAGAACATGGTTAACCAATCAAATCAGGATCCTCACTTAGCCAAGGCATGTGGAGCCAAATAGGGTGTTGTTATTAACCCCACCCTCACACCAAAGTCACAATAGAAGAGCCCAGGAAGCTTTGTGGAACTCATTTGGCACAATGGATAACATGCCAGGCTTCAAGTCAGAAACACTCATCTTCCTGAGTTTACAACTCACCTCAGTCCTTAAAGTCACTTAACTTTGATGGCCTCAGTTTCCTTATATGTAAAATGGCCTGGAGTAATAGCTGTGTGGCTAGGCAAGCCTCAGTTTCCTCATCTGTAAAATGAACTGGAGAAGGAAAACCAGTCCTGTATCTCTGCCAAGAAAATCCCAAATGGGATCATGACAACTTGGACATTACTGAAAATGTTTGAACAACAAAAAGTATGGATTAGTGGCATCTTGGGAGGAAAGTCCCTTGCTTTGTACTCATAGGTTCTGGGTGCTATAAGGTTACTTTATTTTATCTTATTTCTTCAGCACAACTAGCATAACCCAGTATCTGCCTGAGAGCAAAGGCTTCTGTTACGTGGGAAGAGGAGAGTCACAAAGACTCTAGTTCTCTGGTTCTTGTTGCCTTTATTTTTTAAAATATATTTTTATTTATCTATGTGTCCATTTTATTTAATATGTTTATATTATTATTCATTTCCTAATTACATGTAAAAAAAGTTTTAACAAGCATTTTTTTTAAATCTTAGAGTAACCTTTTCTGTCTTTTTCTTTCTCTTCTTTCTCTCTTCTGCCCCTCTCCCTCACTTGAGAAGGCAAACAATTTGTTATCGATTATACATGTGAAGTCATGTGAAACATATTTCCATATTAACCATGTTGCAAAAGAAAACAGAGACAAAAATCCCAAGAAAAAAAAGAAAAAAATTAAGATACTTCATTGTTTTTTAAAGACTCATTCCTCTCATATTAAATTTCCTATCTAACAAATATACCCCATGGGGTTTCTGGAATTCTTGCCTTATACCTTTTAGAGTAATAAAGAGCTTGAGGGGTAAATGGAAAATGGAGGGAGAAGAAAGCTAAGAGAAAAGACCTGGAAAGACCCAGAGACCTTTGGTTCTAAATTGGAATATGAGAGATTAATATTAAATCTAGAATTACAGAATTACTGAGTGTCTGAAGTAGAAGATGCCTTAGAGACTATCTAGTTCAGAGGTTCTTAACCTGGAATCCATGAGCTTGGATGGGGAAAAAAATTTTCATGTTCACTAACACCTAGCTGAAATTTGGCTTTTTTTTTTTTTTGATTATCTAAAAACACGTCTGAGAAGAGATTCCTCGGCTCCACCAGATTCCCCAAAGAGTTTTTGACATTACAAAGGTAAGGAAGCTGGACTCTACTCCAAGGCCTTCATTTTACAAGACAAACTAGCCTCCCTACACCCCTCATCCCCAAGTTATTAACCCAAGATCACATAGTTAAAGGAAGAGCTTAGAACCCAAATCTCTTGCTTTCCAGAGCAGTTCTCATTTTAAAATGCCCATCTTGACTAAGGGAGTCAAGTATGGCCAAATACAGCCAGACCCTGATGAGAATTACTAGAGAAACTTGGAGGAGCTTATAAGCTAAAGCCCATCTATTCTTGCGAGCTTGGCAAAGTAGGAACTTCCTTCTCCGAGACAGAAGAATGGATGAGAAGACCTCTCCTTGGGATATGATTAGATGAGCACTCCCCTCCTCTTCCTGAGGCCCCCAATCTGTATGTGTGCTAAAGAAGCTGACCTTCCCCTCCATCTTAAGTTGCAAGAGCAAGTTGTGTGAATGAGGGTGGGGGGCAGGGGAAGGAGCGGGCAGATGGTGTGAAGGAGATAGCTCAGAGCCTTTGTGCTGCAAGCAGAGATGAGGCCTCCTGTTGCAGGGCCTCTGGGGTTCTGGGAAGTGAGGGGGGAACAGGGGAATGCCCATCTAAGCTTGTGCTTGAATTGGACATTCCTAGACACCTGCAATTAAAGAGATGGTGGAGAGTAGGAGACTCTGCCTCCCTCACTTTTGGCCTGCCATCACCCCTCGCCCCCCAAAGATTGGCCTGGTGATGGCTAGGGGCTTGAGACATCCAGGGTGAGGTGGGAGCTTCAGGAGTCAGATTAGGAGAATAGGACCTAGGTAGGCAAAAGGAAGCAGATGAGAGAATGGCAGAGAGTCCTGACCCAATTCAGGCCCATCTCTCATTCCAGATGTGGGTCACATCTGGATATACATATGGCCATAAGGTTGCAAAGACAATATGAGCAGACATATAACATAGGAATGCTGATATGAAGACATGTACTTTATACCTCTTACACAGTCTAATACATCTCTCTCTGTCTCTGTTTCTCTCTGTCTCTCTCATCTCTCTCTGATCTCTGTTTCTGTCTATCTTTTTCTCTCTCTGTCTTTCTGTCTGTCTGTCTCTCTAATCTCTGTTTGTATCTTTTCTCTGTCTCTCTGCCTCTTTATCTCTCTGTCTGTCTTTCTGTCTCTGTCTCTCTCTGTCTCTCTAATCTCTGTTTCTGTCTCTAACTTTTTCTCTCTGTCTCTTTGTCTCTCTCTCTCCTTTCTCTGTCTGACTGTCTCTGTCTCTCACACACATACGAACATATACAAAAAGGCTTCTCACAAAGGCACCCTGTACTCCTCTCCTACAGACCAAGGGACACAATTACCACCTCATATACACACGTGCAGGGTTTCCACAACACACAACGACATACAAAGACCAAGCTCTGGAGTCGGTTCTCATTTTTAGAAATCACATGATAAACTTCAAACCCAGCTGGGCAGCCCCGGCCGATGGTGGGCGGACAGGAGGAGGGCATTGTGACTCATCGGGGTGGCTGGGGGGAGAGAGCAGCAGCTTCCGTGGGGAGGGGACAAGACTCTCCTTTCCTCCCTACCCCCCTCAGCATCCCATCCTTTGTAGCCCAAGCCTGTGCCATACCCCCTTCCTCTCCATGCATTTCTTCAAGAAACATCTGCTAGCCCAAGATGTGCAGGGAACAGTTGGGATGAAGGAGTTCCCAGATTTAGATAAGAATCTTTTGATGCTTTCAAGGATTTTCCAATATTGTCCCTGAATCTGAAGGGGGAGGGAAAGGAGGAGTCCTTTTTCCTGAAACCCACTGACACACCTGGGCCAATAACATGATGGAGCAGAAATAATGATGCAATGCTCTTTTCCATAGTCTTTACCTTATACTTATTCTCTTTTCCCTTCCATAGGATTGGAGTTCAAGGCTTTCTATTACAAGTTTGGCCTTCTTTCTATTATAATGTTCTACCTCCAAGTGAGATAGCTATAGGTTTGGAGTCAAAGAACCTGGGTTCAAATCCCCTCAGCCCTGCTATTTATTAGTGGTGTGACTGTGGATATGTTATTTAATGTCTCTCACCTTTGGCTGAAGGTAACCCCTGTGACTAGATCACAGAGCAGCTAGGTGTCAAAGTAGAGAGAATGCCCAGCCTGGAGTCAGGAACACGAGTTCAAAGTCAGTGTCAGAAATTTACTAACTGTGTGACCATGGCAAGTCACTTCACCCTTTTTGCCTCAGTTTCTTCATCTGTAAAATGAACTGGAGAAGAAAATGGCCAACCATTCCAGGATCTCTGCTTAGGAAACCTCAGATGAAGTCAAGAGTTGGACATGATTGAAAGCATGTCCAACTCTTGGTTTCAATTGAAACTCAAAGGTTTCAATACCTTTGAAAGGTATACAAAGTACCTTCCAATTCTTAAGTTATTTGATCCTGTTTATTCTCTAGGCAGGTTGCACAGTGGATAGAGAGCTCAGCTTCAAATCAAAAAGTCATTGGTTTAAGTCATACATTTGATATATCCTGGCTTTGTGACACTGGGATAATCACTTAAATCTCTCCAGGCTACAGACCAGATGTGTCAGAGGGTAGGGGGCTGCACAGCAGCCCACACACATTTCAGGGCTGCCTGAACCATATTAAAATGCAATTGGGAAATATTTAACAAAATAAACATAAATTCAATAAACCATAGATAATGTTAATATGTGGTTTTCAAAGTCAATATGCAGCCCACAAGGATCTTATATATGGTTTAGTGGCTCTGTTTCTATTTGAGTTTGATATTGCTGTTCTAGATAATTCTTTGTCTCTGTCTGTCTGTCTCTCTCCCATTCTTTCTCTTGCTTTCTCTCTTCCATTCTCTTTCTTTCTCTCTGTCTCTGTCTCTCTCTTTCTGACAATTCTCTAAGGCTATATGTTGCAGGAAAGCATGCATGAGTTCCTTCACTTAGGAGTTCCCTATACTAGTGAAGTCACAGACCAGTCCATATCCCTAATTCCCTGGCTTGAACCCCTTGAGCCTTATTTGTAGCCAAAATGTGCCCTTTTGGAAAGACAGGAGTGGCTTCTCATACTAAATACTCCTGGAGAAAGAATTTGTACAGTGTGTCTTGGAAAAATGAAACTGGGGGCAGCTAGGTGGTGTTAGTGGATAGAGCACTAGCTCTGAATTCAGGAGGACCTGAGTTCAAATCTGATTTCAGACACTTAATACTTCCTAGCTGTGTGACTCTGGGCAAGTCACTTAACCCCAATTGCCTCAACAACAAAAAAAATGAAACTGACCAGTCAAGTTGCCATGGCCCAGGACATGAAGAGGGGCTTTCTCTTTGCTCTAAAAGCTGAAAGACATCTTAAAGTTCATTTAGGCCAACAAGAGGTAAATGGACAGTTGGGGTATAAATCCTGTATCTTAGTCCTCAAAAAACTAAATCCTGTGTTCTTTTATCATCTGAATACAGATTTCAGGCTGGAAGGGATATTAGCTAATTCAAACCTCTTGTTTTACAGATGGGGAAAATGAGGCCCAGAGAGGTCACATAGATAGAAGGGCAGACCAGGATTCAAGCCTTTTTTTCCCACTAACCCAATCTTCGACTACCTTTTAAGGTGTGTTTTAAGAGGGTAGGCTGTGGTTGTTTCTGGTAACTGGTGTAATGGCAAGCCAGGGCAGAGATGGGCATAGCCTCTTCAAACCCTTATCCATGTCTCTTCTAGGATTAAGAGAAAAGACTTACTGTTGGAGCTCCTGGTTTCTCAAAGGTTGGGTATCAATGTGTAATATGTAGGAGTATCTGAGAGTCCCATGTGATCATCTTCCCTGCTCCTGCCGTACTCTCCACAGTTCCTTCAGAAAACAGCTCAACCACAGAATTGGTTGTGGTTAGTTCTCTATCAGTCACTGCTACTGGTGGCTTCCAAAGATGACTAAGGCGGCTGGCAGCCTCTCCCAATACCCCTCAATTTTTTGTATATGGGGGGTAATCCATTGGGCAAAGATGGAGGTAGCTTATTGTCTCTGTCTGAAGAACTTTGCTAGTGCTGAAGTTCGTAACATGAAGTTCAGTATTGTGTCTATTATTCTTAGGGGAATGGGAGATTCTGGATATGGATTAAAGGATAGATTTGGAGAGTCAGGGGGAGAATGCACATCCTTCTCCCAGCCCTGGTCTACAATGACCCTCTGGATCAATTGAGGATGATGAGGGTCCCTTAAGCACTTGGGGAAATGCTAGGAATTATCTCAAAGCTCTCTCAAGCCTCTTCAATAACCAGTAATCTCAGTCCCAACTTCTACATTCCATATGGGGCTTTCAGGGTGACATGATGAAAGGGATATTTACCTCCCAGTTTCTCCTTCATAAAACACAGATGATAGAGTAAATGATCTTTAAAGTCCCTTCAGTCTGTGACATTCTGTGATTCTGGGGGAGGGATAACTACCTCATATCCCCTGTCCAAAAATCTCCCTTTCCCCTGACCCCAACCCTGTCTTGCTCTGCCCTTTCTCTACTTCTCTCTTTCTGACTGTCCCTGTGTCTTGGTTTCTCTGTCTCTCTCACCTGCTCTCATTTTCCATGTCTTGTTCTTTCTTTCTCTTTCGACTCTTTTGACTCCCGCTAGTCTGCCTTGTCTCCTCCAATTAAGCAAAACAGTCCATGGACAAGCTCTGTAAAGGCTGTTGGGGCACCTGGGTCAATTCCTGGGCTGATCCTTCCCCTGGGACTCTAGTTTCACCAAAGGAAAAAACCTCTCTGAAGCAACAGCAGCCCCTCCATTCCATTTCAGGCAGAACTGTAGTTTCTTTATGCTTTTAAACATGTCTGCACCCTTCTGTGTGATTCAAGGATGGGAGATTGCAGGGTGGGCTGCTGAAGCAACATCGTAGCTCTAAAGAACCTGACTTTGAACTTGGGACTTTCTCCAGAATACTTTACTTCCTCCTCTGCTCTTGACCACTAATTAGCTGTGTGATCTTAGTCAAGTCATTTCTGCCCCCCCCCAAAATGTCAGTTTCCTTCTGTAAAATGAGGGAGAAGTTCTTTTTTAAATATTGGAATCTATTTCTTTCTGTTTTTCTATACCTTACCCCCAAATTTTGAATTTCTTCTACTTTCTTTCTTGGGGTGGTGGGAGCAGGAGGAAGGGGACAAAGTTCAGCAAAATATCCACCAGTCAGTTTGATCCAGTCTAATAAATTTCAAGGCACATTGTGTGGTAGGGGATCCCAGCATGTGTAGTGTGTCATGAGATTAAATAAGCATTAAACACATACTCTAGTACAAAGCATTGCACTAGACATAATGCATAGATTGAGATCAGGAAGGAACCCCAGAGACAATGATCCTCCTAGCCCCTAACTCCTAGCTCCGAGGAATCTGGGGGATATGAGCAATGTCTCCCTGCTGCCAGACTTACAGCCTTCCCATCCTTGCCTTTTGAGTGAACCACAGCACAGTCTGCTGTCACAGGAAGGAGTAGCTTCTGAAGTTGAGCTGGGGTGGGGACCAAGGACTGCAGCGTTAGCCACCCTCCTCTCCACGTGCTGGAGGGACACGACCCTTTCGTGGCCTCTCAGCCTGCTGCAGCCTCAGCCCCCTTGATTTTTCCCAGCTTCGAGGAAACACCTCCTTTTAGGGGAAATCGCCCTTGTCACAGGGGAAGCACTGACTTCGACAGGGGCAGAGGTGGTGAGCCTGATTTTCCAGTCCAATTCGGAGAGGAGGGGGAAGCAGAGAGTAAGAGTGTGGCATAGAGGAGGCCCAAGGGAGGGAGCCCTGACTCAGAGCTAGAGCCCAGATGAGATCACAGAGCCTGTCTGCCATGTTGTGGGGGAACAAGAAGCCAGGAGGTTTATAAGAAATCTAAATCTCCTCAATGGTGCCCCAACCCACGCCACCCCCAACTCTATTCCTTCCCCTTGGTGCAGGAAGTTAGTTAGGAAGGATATTAGATTGAAGGCAATTCTTTAGAAGGAGTGAAAGATTAGATTGAAGAAGAAATTTATGCTGCAGGAGTAGAGTTGGCTCTGCTTCAGTTTCCCTTTCTGGAAATCACCTCTGGGGTGGAGGGGTATGTGTGCATGTATGGAGGCCTGGGTGGGTTTTAGGTTTTAATGTAGGTGAAAGAACTTCTTTAGAGCTCCCAGCTCCCATCCATTCCCCCTTCCCTGGCTCAGTGTAGAATGAGTACTCTTGGATACTAACCTATGGAGACCCAGGACCCTTAGACATTTCTGTTGAGACCTCAGAAAATGATAGATGGAAGCCCCTACCAAGTGGGTCAGCTTAGTTGGCACAGGGTGCTGGATATAGCTGGAAGTTGCAGGTCTCTCTGTGCCCACTCACCTCCTCCCTCCTCCCCAAGGCCCACCCTGGGCTCACAGCTCCCTCCTTCTCCTCTTCCCCATTTCTGAGGTGAGAAGCAGGCAAGTGTGGGTCCTATTAGCAAGTTGGCAAAGCTGGAGGTGCTGATGAATCTAGCAGGATGGGGGTGGGGGATGTGGAGAACAGGAGGAAAGAAGGCATTGCCTGGCCTAGAGCTCAGACAGTGTTCTCCCTAAAATGTACTCTCCTTGCTCCCTCCCAGGCTATTAATGCTATTGGGGAGTGGGGGGAAGGGGAGGAGGAATTTGTCGGTGGGAGGAGAGATGATGTTTGCTCACTGATAAATCTTGTAAATGCTTCTTCAGGGTCACTAGGCAGAAAATCTCCAGAGGACAGAATAATGATGGGATGAACTACTGGTAAAACTGAGGTGACTGAGGGAGGCACCCAACCCTGGCCAAAGGAATGGAGAATGGAAGTGCATTTTTGACACCTGACTCCTGAGTGGGGTAGGCAAGACCAGGAGGTGATCATTTCTTCAGGTGCTACTGTTATAGTAAAGAGAATACTGTAGCTGATAGTGTCCTAATGTAGTGGAAAAGGCACTGTGCTTAGTAGGGAGAGCTAGGTTGTAGTCCTGACTATACCACTACCTTGGACATGACCTTAATCAAGTCACTGGGCAGATTCCAGCCTTAGCTGCCTTCTCTGTAAAAGGGTATGACTGATCTGTCCCTCTATGAGTGTAACACTTTTTATTTACAAGTATATGATTTTGTATCCCTGTGCTGGGGGAGTTTACAGACAGTATGTATGAAGAACCCTGCTAATCTCAGTTTCTAGTCTGATTGTGGGAAGGGAGCTAAGATGAATGGATAAACAGACTTGGCTGCCCCATGCTTTTCTTGACTTCTGAGACCTTTGATGAAGATTCTCCAATACTGAGCCCTAAAAGAATTGCACCCAGGAATCCAGTCTCCCAACCAGTGGGACATCTATGATAAAGGTACCCATCCACAATTTCTCCTCTGATAATCTTCTTTTTTTTTTTTTCAGGTGCCAGTGACCTGAATGAAGAGAGGAGGGGCGGGAAAGGAAGCAAATCGGTTGTCATCCCTCGAGCCCTTGGCTTTTAGAGACACAAACTAAAGTGACGCCTCCCCAGGCATCAGGGAATGAGCTATGTTGCCCATGGCATTAGCAGATGGGGGCTGGCGAACTCCCTGTGACATCTCAATGGGTGATGGTGCAGGAGGAGGGGGGCACCTCAAGAGAATAGAGAGGTGAGGCAAAGGAGGCATCTCAGACTCTAGTGTCAGAGTTGATCTATGTCTACGGTTGTTAAGTGGGGTTAAACTCTGGGTCAGGCCAAGCCAATCAGTCTCCTATGCCAATGTGGCCCCAGGCACCCTGCCCATTGCTGTGGTTGGGTCCCAGGTGCCTACCCAGCTGGGGATGGCACTGCTGGAAGCAGGAAACAGAGCCTCCTGCCTGCCTCATCTTTTTTAAGCCTACTTCCTTTGGCATTGGATATTCTATGCCCACCTGGCATTGGTAAAGGAGGAAAGTGCAGTTGAGCTCCAAGCTATGATTTTCCCCAACTACAAGGCCTACTTTCTTAGTAGTAGCCACAACTCTCACAATAATGAAAGGCATTGGACTTGCAACAAGATCTGTAATAAGATTATAGTAAGACTTTTTTGACTTTGGGAATAAGGTGAGAGATAGTGTTTAAGAGATCTCTGGCAGGGCAAGTAGGTGATACAATGGATAGAGCACTGAACCTGGAGTCAGGAGGACCTGAGTTCAAATGCAGCCTCAGAAACTTATTAGCGGTGTGACCCTGGAAAAGTCACTTAATCTCATTTGTTTCAGAGAGAGAGAGAGAGAGAGAGAGAGAGAGAGATCTAGGTGAGAGAGTACTGCCTGACCTAAGAGAGGGCTTAAATTTTTAGATATTAAGTGTTTGTGAAGCACAAGGGTTATTGTTTTTATTCACATAATTTTATGCACACTATGGCTCTTTACTATCTTCCAATACTGAGTTAATATTAATAATAATAATAATAATAATCCTTTTCACTTTTAGACTAACTTGCTATCTCCAAATTCAATGATCCAACTCCTGTCCATCTCCATACCTTTGCATATGTACTCTCTGACTCTCCTCCACCTCTTAGAATCCCTAGTTCAGACTCAACTCAATTGCTACTTCCTACCTCTTAGTAGTGCCTCTTTCCTTCTGAAATCAGGAGGTATCCCCTCCAGTAGAATCCTTGGGGACTACAACTGTCTTTCTTTAATCTTTGTAGTCTCTGTGCCTAGCACAGTTCCTGAAAGTTGGTACTTCATAAATGTTCATTGAAACTAGACTTGTAAGGGCAGCTAGGTGGCGCAGTGGATAGAGTACCATCCCTGAAGTCAGAAAGACCTGAGTTCAGATTTGTCTCAGACACTTAACACTTCCTAGATTTACCAGCCTCCCTCTAGAGAAAGGAGGGTAGACAGCAAGAATCAATCATTTACCAATGAAACAGTTTCTAAAATAGTTTGTGTCAAGTGGTTTAGGATGAGGAGGGAGAAGTTTCTCAGTGAGGAACATTGTAGCAAAGTGTATCAGGAGAGTATGAATCTAGATCCTAGAAAGCAATTCTCAGGGATCTAGAGAGATGGAAGCATGGGGAATGTCTAGGAGAGGGGAGAGGGATGGAGGCAGGTGACTGGCAGAAATGACCTTAGGTCACTGCCCCCCCCCCCCGCAACCCCCTTTGCTGTCTCTCTGTCTTTCTTTCTTCCTATCTCTGTCTTTCCCTCTCCCTCTCCTTTTCTTTCTATATCTCCTTCTGTCTCTGTTTCTCTCTCCCTCTCCTCTCTTCTTTCTATCTCTTTCTCCCTCTTTCTGTCTTTATTTCTCTGTCTGTCTCTCCTTCTCCTTGTCCTCTTCCTCTTCCTTGCCCTCCCTCCCTCCTTCCCTCTTTTCCTCCCTCTATACCACACCCCCTCCTTGACGGTGAGGTCGGCAGCCCCCAGGGGAGACACATGAAGTTCTCACCACGGACCCAGTGCCGGCTGCGGCTCCTTCCCTCTGACCTATTTTTAAATCATTTGCTGGGATATTTCCCCCGAAACCCAAGCCCTGACTCCCTGGGCCCGTCAGCTCCACCGAGTGTCAAAACCACCCCTGTCACTTTGCGTCGGTCTCCCAGCCCACCCGACCCTTCTCCCTCCGGGCCTGGGGTAGCGCCAGCTAATTATCCAGCTGCTGAAGTCATAGAGCCCAGCCCCCACCCTCCATGCCAACCCCTCCATCTTCAATCCCAGACCTCCTACCACTATCACCACTATTGGGGAAGTATGACTGTATTTCAAGAGAAGAGAGAGGTTAAAAGGCTTCCCCTCCCTATAGTGTCAAGCTTTCATCTTTCCTTCCCTCTGGTCTACCCCTAGTAGGATTGGGAAAGAATATAATCACCCTGAATTTTGAGGCACTTTCTCAGTATTTCTGTCTCTTAGAGAACATAGAATGTCAGAACTGGGAGGGACATCATAGGTTGTGTGATCTAATTCTTTTATTTTGCAATTGAGGAAACTGAGGTTCAGAATGAGTAATGGCTTGCTTAAGGTAAAGGCAAATTGGGCAGAATTGGGTCTTGCCATCTAGAACTCTTTTCACTCACTCCCTTGAACTGATTCATAGAAACTCAGACTCATAAGGATTCTTAGAGATTGTTAAACCTAATTTTCTTAGGTTACAAATGAGGAAACTGAGGTATACAGTGATAGTGGTATAGGTATATTAACTATAATTCCTGGGACAACATGTGAATTTAGGCTCCTGGTAGTGAGAAGTAAACAGGGGGTATCCTGATGATTTAAAAAATTTCCTTTATTTTCCCTTATTTCTCTCCTTCCCTTTTCTCTACCTGCCAGTTTTGAAAGAGGTTGGGAAATAATAACTCATTTCAGTTCAGTTCATTGATTAAATATGTATGAGGTGCTAGAAATATGTTTTAAATAACTATTTCAATTGGACCCCTGGTTCCGTACAATATACTCTCAATTCTGCATCTGTCAGACCTACCAACATTTCTCTGACTTTGCTGGGACCCAAGTAAGCCTGAGTACCTGACTTAGCATCAGACCTTAGAAAAAGAAATGGCCCAATTTTGATGGTTACTGCCTAAATGACCTCATACTTGGGCAAGTCACAACCTTCCTGGATAACATTTCCTTATTCTGAAAGATGAGATAGGCCTAAGTGACTTCTAAGTTTCTTTTCCAGATCTAAATTCAGATTTATGATCCTTTGTAAGCAATGAGGCTTAAAGAGAAAGGCTTTATTTATACAACAACAACAAAAAATACATAGAGGATTGTATCCAAGCCTATGGATAATTGAAGAAGTTCTTCCACTTTCCTCAAGGAGAAAGAACTCAGGAACTCATATGCCTATAAGGTCAACCTAAAAATGAGCTTGACGTCTTCCTTCATGTAAGCAGTTCCCTGGTGTTCCCTCTCATCTTCCCTAGTTCTCCAGTGGTTACTGTTTGGCCAGGTTACATCTCACTTCTTTTTTCATTTTTTCCAGGGCTTCATTAGATGCATTACCCTACAAGACTTCCTCAATCCTTTGGCCTTCTTCCCATTGTTTTGAAGACTAAAAGGTATGATTATTCTCTTTCTGTGTCCCTTTCACCATTTTAATGTTTTCAATTGATATCAATTCCAAAGGTGCCTTAAAGACGGCAGGCAAAGAACTCTCTCTGTTTTCTCCTGTGTTCCAGATACTCCTAAACTAGTTTACTTGTGTAACCTTGGCCATCCCTATAGTGACAACTCAATGGTCCTCACTACTACTGAACTACAATCAAGAGTAGAATAAAAACTGCTTCAGTGGAAGCAAGAACGACTCAGGATGAATTTACACTTGATCACAGTATGTTTCAGAAGATAACATAGTGGATCCTTCCGACCCAAAATTATATACTTTCTCCTGCCAATGAATTTTCAATCTAATATGGAGAAAATGACACAGAGCACCTGTTCTAGGCATAATAACAGAAGAATGAGAATTCTGCATGTGTAAAGCCCACTACCATTTCCATAATCTCATTTTATTTTCTAAGAGTTCTGCAAGGAAACTCAACTTGTCTGTTAGCTCTTTGCCTCAGCATACCTGTCTACTACAAAACCAAAAGTGGATTTAGAAACAGTAGCCCATTACAACTAATCAGAAAGAAATCTAACGAACATTGAAGAAACTTTCTGGGGGAGGGAAGTGCTAATGAAGCTAAGTATCAAACACAGGGAAATAAAATCTTACCAGCATTTTCTTTTGGAAATTCAAATAGTCCTCCTCTATGATGACACTCCTTCCCAAATGCCATGAAACCTTCTAGATATTCCTATACTTGCCTCCAAGATCACCTTTCTCCAGTGTTGTCAGCTACAAAAGGTTTTGTTGGATCCTAAGATGTCAGACCTGGAAGGGCCTTGAAAAGCATATAACTCTCTCTACTCTGTTCCTTTGTAGAGATAGTGGTGGCCCAGGGATGTGAAATATTGAATATAATATCAGATTTTTTTCAATGTTGATTGATTTTGCTGAAATTTTTTCCTTCTCTTTAAAAACAAACAAACAAAAAACTTCATTATAAGGGATGACTCCCTGAGAAATAAGAAGAGAGAAAATGGAAGGAAATGTAGATGATATAAAAACAAAAGCTATCAATCAGTAAAACCATTTTAAAAACTGTATCATCCAACTTTCTTATTTCATACAAGAAGTGAGGCCCAGAGAGAAAGCAATTTACTCAAAATCTTGCAATGAGTTATATTGGTAAAATTAGGATTAGAACCAGGGACTCTCAATTCTCTTCTCTCCATCTGTTTGTGATTTTTTTTTATCAGTTTTGTCCTTTTGATATCTTTGCCTGTTTTACTGCTGTTTTTCTCTGTGTTTCTCTTTGTCCTATTTTACCTAAAGAGAGCATATAATACTGGACTGCATGCTTTATGTGGAGTTAGTGGTATCTGAGTTCAAATTTCTCTTCAGCTTTCAAGTCATTTAACCTTACTCTGTTCCTTATCTGTAAAATGGAACAATTAGGTTTGATGACCATTCTACTCTATCATGCACCCTATCATCTCCTTTGTCTCTCTTTACTGGTTGTTGTAAGTAGTCCCTTCTTCTAGTGTTCTCTTCATGCCCATTAGTCTACTACACCTGTGTGGAGAAAAAGGTAACCATATCCCCAAACCCTCCCTCCCCAACTCTTTCACTCTTCTGTATTTCTTTGGTCCCTTTTTCTGATATCCAGTCATCCCCTCAACCCATATCCATCATTCCTCCATCTTTCTTTCCTTTCTCTAACTTGGAGGGTCAAACCCAAAGGACCCTTGGGCCCCAGAATAGAGGTTTTGTTTCTAACAAAATAGATGTAGACATACAGACACACAGAAAGGCAGAGGAGAAAAAGGAGAGACAAACAGAGAACAGAAACACAGACATATAGATAGAAACACAGAAAGGGGAAGAGAAGAAAACAGAGATAGAAAAGATAAATGATGAGACTGAGCCTGTAAAGCAACACCAAAAAATAGAAATGGAACACTTTCAGAGAGACAATCAGATCCAGATGAACTCAGGTCCTCCTGACTCCAGGACCAGTGCTCTATCTACTGTGCCATCTAGCTGCCCCTGAGACAATCCAATACAAAACACATTTATTAAGTGCTTACAAAATGTCAGGCACTATGCTAGGGATACAAAGAAAAAATGAAAAACTGCTTGCTTTCAAGGAGCTTTTATTCTATTGACAGAATGGAGGGACAGTGACAAGTGCAGAGAAAGTCAGACCTGGGAGACACAGTGAGGAACAGGCAGAGATATAGACGCTCAAAGAAACTGATACAGAAATATCATATACACATAAGCAAGCATAAGGCATAAGCATAAGGCAAAACCTGCTCTTACAGGACCGCTGACAGAACGGACAAAGGTACAGGAAGAGACCGTGGGCAGGAGAGAAAGCAGTCTGCAGAACACCAACAGATCTCTTGGAAGGGACCAAATTTGAGACCAGAGAGTCAAGAGCCCCGAGGTGGGACGGCCACACCCCCTTGCCAAGTGGTGTATGGCAAGCCCCACGGTTTTAGGAAGCTGTACACGCCCCGAAGTGGGCAGGCAAGAGAGGGGGGCAGAGAAACGCTTGACTGGGAAAGATTTAACTCCTTGGCACGTCCGGTGGCACCCCCCATGACTGTCCTTCCTCTTCCTCTCCCCCCTCCGTCTTCACCAGCTCCCTTTACTCGTAGCCCTGGGTATTCCCCCCTCCTTTCCCTTCCCCTCCCTTCTCTGGTAACCAGACTCCACTTCCTGCCTGAGATTAAGCTGCTGAGATTCCCATTGGGGCGCTGGGGGTGGGGTGGGAAGGGCAGCACCACGATCCATGGGCCTCCCTAGAGCTCAGATTTGCCTTCTCCTCTCATGACCCCCCTCTCTTCTTCCTCTCCCTCTCTGAAGAATTTCTGGAGGATATAAGAGGACTTAAAGTAGGATCATATGGGAGGGGCCGGGATTTAAACCCAATGGATTGAGAGGAGGAGGATATAGTGGATGTGGGGACTACTCACCGAGAGTTCTGAATGAAGGGCTGGGGTAAAATGAGAGGTAAGATTCAAATGAGCAGAACCTCCCAGCAGCCGGTCCTAGTTTTTACTTTTCACTTCACACCAGATATCAGAGAAAAACCAAAGACCATTCCATTAACTGAACAAACTTATTGAACCCCTGAAAAATTCGGTAGTGGACCCTGGGCATAAAAAGACAAAAATTTAATAGTTCCTGTCCTCAGTGAGCAGTCGTTTCTTGAGGAATATCCAAACGCTGGGGTGGCTTTAAATCGGATTTAGGAGGGGGACTTCTTAGGCCTGTGATTTTGTTGTTGTTGTTATTGTTTTTGTTGGTGGTGGTTTGGGCTCTTTTTTTTTTAAATTAAAGCTTTTTATTTTTCAAAACATATGCATGAACAATTCTTCAACACTGGCCCTTGCTTCTAATTCCTCCCCTCTTCCCCCTATTCCCCCAGGCACTCCCCTAAATGGCAAGTAGTCCAATATGTGTTAAACATGGTAGAAATATATGTTAAATCCAATATATGCATACATATTTATACAATTATCATGCTGCACAAGAGAAAAAGTGAAGCAAAATAAAATGCAAGCAAACAACAAAAAGAGTGGAAATGCTATGTTGTGATGCATACTCAATTCCCATAGTCCTCTCTCTGGGTGTAGATGGCTCTCTTCATCACTGAACAATTGGAACTGGTTTCAAATATCTCATTATTGAAGAGAGCCATGTCCATCAGAACTGATCATGGTATAATCTTGTTATTGCCATGTATAATGATCTCTTGGTTCTGCTCATTTCACTTAGCATCAGTTTGTGTAAGTCTCTCCAGGCCTCTCTGAAATTATCCTGCTGGTCATTTCTTACAGAACAATAATATTCCATAATAGTCAAATACCATAATTTATTCAGTCATTCTCCAATTGATGGGCATCCATACACTTTCCAGTTTCTTGCCACTATGAAAAGGGCTGCCATAAACATTTTTGCACATGTGGGTCCCTTTCCCTCCTTTGAGATTTCTATGGGATTTAAGCCCAGTAGAGACATTGCTGGATCAAAAGGTATGTACAGTTTGATAACTCTTTGGCCATAGTTCCAAATTGCTCTCCAAAATGACTGGATCCATTCACAATTCCACCAACAATGTATTAGTGTCCCAGTTTTCCCACATCCCCTCCAACATTCATCATTATCTTTTCCTGTTATCTTAGACAGGTGTGTAGTGGTATCTCAGAGTTGTCTTAATTTGCATTTCTCTGATCAATAGTGATTTAGAGCACCTTTTCATATGACTAGAAATAGTTTCAATTTCTTCGTCTGAAAATTGTCTGTTCATATCCTTTGACCATTTATCAGTTGGAGATAGGCCTGTGATTTAAAATATATATGTATATATTTCAATAAAAGCATTTCAATCGAATTGGTTTCTTTTATAATAGTATGTATTTTTAAAAATGCATTTAAAAATATTCTCAGAAGTGGTTCATAGCCTTCGGAGGTTTTTGATACACACAAAACAAAAATGAGTGGCTATAGAGGCAAGAGGAGGGAAAAAAACATGACAAGAGACCATGACCCAGATCAGAATGGTTAGGCTTCAGCCTTTAACCTTGGTGCTCTGTATAACCAACTCTCTGTATAATGAAAATTATAACTTCTTGATCTTCAATCTCACTGAAAATCTGAAATTTACTGAGAAGCTGAAGAAGAGAAATGGGAATGTATAGGTGTATTTCTTTCTCTTTCCCCTTGCTCCTCATCTTATATCCTTACAACTAATCAGGTTGGGTTCTTTCAGAGCAGGTCTGCTCTGGAGAGAGGAAAGGAGTGGGAACCCAGAACAACCAGGCAATAGTCTAACAAAGCTGGAGGTGAGGGGATGTGACCCGAGGCAGGGGGCAGCAGTTTCCAAAAAATCCTGTAGCTAGTATATTCAAGTATATATTTATGGGTTTCCCTGCATATATGTTTGTGTATGCCAATTTTTGTGTGATCACAAGTATAGGTGTATTGGTCCTTTGTGTCTATGTATGTGAATTTTGGGGTGCTCTGTTATGGACAAAATATGCAGATCTAGATATGAATGGGGATCTACCCCATTGGTGTTTGGGGTTCAGGTCACCTCTCTGCAATCACTATGGTGTCTCATTTGGTAAGGAGGATTCAGGAGGAAAGGGAGGAGGATACAGTAATCTGCTAAGAGAAAACAAGTCTAAATCTTCCATCTCTTAACTCTACTATGGGAAATAGGAGAGGAGAAATAAATGGAAGTTACAGCATGGGGGATCCAGATTTGCCATTGAAAAGGACTTTCTAGATAATGACAAATGTTGGAGGGGATGTAGGAAAACTGGGACACTAATACATTGTTGGTGAAACTGTGAACAGATCCAACCATTCTAGAGAGCAATTTGGAACTATGGCCAAAGAGTTATCAAACTGTACATACCTTTTGATCCAGCAATGTCTCTACTGGGCTTAAATCCCATAGAAATCTCAAAGGAGGGAAAGGGACCCACATGGGCAAAATTGTTTGTGGCAGCCTTTTTTGTAGTGGCAAGAAACTGGAAACTGCATGAATAAATTATGATATATGAATGTTATGGAATATTATTGTTCTGTAAGAAACGACCAGCAGGATGATTTCAGAGAGGCCTGAAGAGACTTACATGAACTGATGCTGAGTGAAATGAGCAGAACCAGGAGATCATTATACACGGCAGCAACAAGATTATACCATGATCAATTCTGATGGAAGTGGCTCTCTTTAACAATGAGATGATTCAGACCAGTTCCAATTATTTAGTGATGAAGAGAGCCATCTACACCCAGAGAGAGGACTGTGGGAACTAAGTGTGTATCACAACATAGCATTTTCGCTCTTTTTGTTATTGTTAGCTTGTATTTCATTTTGTTTCTCTTTTTTTCTGGTTTGATTTAATTTTTCTTTTGTGGCAAGATAATTGTATAAATATGTATGCATACATTGGATTTATAATATATTTTTTTACCATTTTTTAACATGTATTGGACTATTTGCCATCTAGGGGAGGGGGTGAGGGAAGGGGGAGGAAATTGGAACACAAGTTTTTGCAAGGGCTAATGTTGAAGAATTGTCCATGCATATGTTTTGAAAAATAAAAAACTTTAATAAAGAATTTTTAAAAAAAGGCTTTCTGATAGGGTAATGTATAAAATACTGGAACTGGAAAGGAGGTAGACATATGATATAGGTAAATAGGAGCATGAAACAATTGGGAAAGATCCAGCCTTCCATTCCAGAAGCCCAATAGATGTGGGCATAGAAGTTGTATTCTTGGGTAATCCCTATCCAAGCTAGCCCTACTTTCGTTAATAATTCAAAACATCCAACTCAGACCTTCAGCCACAAGGGAGAGCAAAAGTAATGAATTAATGCATGTATAATAAAGCATTTATTAAGGATTTATTATATGCCTGGCACTGTGCTAAGTGCTGGAGATAAAAATACAAACAGCCCATATAGGGAGTTGGTGACTAGGGAAGAGCCTTTTGGACAGGTGATTCCAATAATAACAATAATGTAAGTTTCACATACTGATATTTGCAATATTTTGCTGTTATTATATCTCATTTGATCTTGGGAATGCTTTTCGACACCCAGGTAACCCATCACTCAGGGCAGACCTCAGTCTCCCTCTCTGCTAAAATTGAGAGATTGATTGAGAGATTGGTTATCTATAATATCAGTAAGGAGAAATATAGTCATCAACAGAGAATTGAGTGGGATTCCAGGGAGCCTGAAAATACCAGAAAATTTCTGTTCCTCTTTATTCCTTTTCTCTTTATTTTCCTTTGGGGTAGGGAGCCCAAAGTGGCAACAGGAGAAGGTGTGGGTGCCCTGTCTCTTCTCACCCAAGCTGGCAGAGGGGAGGGGACTGGCATCAGTGACATCAGGGCCAACACAACCCAGCCTCCACTTTTCACACCAAATTTCTTTTTTGGGTGGAAGAAGCTAAGGGGGAGGGAGGAGGGAAGAAAGTGAGCAGTGATTAGAGGATCTTGGAAGATGCAGAGAGGGGTCAGATCAGAAAACCTTTGGTGCCATTCCTATTCCAATAAAAGACATTGGACAGGAACAGAAATTCAACTAAAATTATTTCTTTGATAAATGTTCCCAGTACTAGTGATTCACATTCAAGGTCTTACTGTAGAGAGCTGGCATATGGCAAGGGGATGAAAATGATGATCTGAAATTTAGGCCTGAAAATATGGGGCAACCCCATTTGGTCAGGCATTTTTATGAAAATTCTAAGGGGAAGAATTTTTCTTCTAGCTGGGAAAATCAATACAGGTTGAGGGCTGGATTAAAAAACAAACAAACCCATGATCAAACTAAATCAATCAATCAAACAAACAAACAAAAACACTCTTACTCCAACCAGACAGAGTTTGAAGGAAGGATCAGTTCCTCCTAGGCTTTCTTTTGTCTCTTTTCTGGAGAAAGGCCTCCTTTAACTCATTTCAGACTGGTATCTACTTTCTTTCCCCTTTCTTAAGAATAAAAGGGAAAAAAGAGTTAATGTATTAGGATGGGAAATAGGGGTTGAGCTAAGGCTACAACAGAGTTTAGAATCCCTCATTTGTCTGATTTCCATTCCCAGTAGAGACACTTCCCTTTTCCATCCAGTCCTGCTCCTTCCCCCATCAGGATGGAGGCATCTCAGCCTCCTGGGGTCCCCTACTTCTCACTTCATATTCTGCTTTCCTGCCTCTGTTCAGCTCTATTTGGGAGCAGAGTCCCCATGGAGTCGTAAGGGGGAAATCCTGTAGGGCTAGGGAGCTATTGAAGAGATGGGGAGATGGGGCCAGCCCCCAGGAGAGAGATGGGGGCAGTGTTGCAGGGGAAGGAGAGTTGTTTAGAAAGGAATAGAGGGTTAGGGGGGAGGGAGACACCAGTACAGTGAGGGAGGAGGGAGGAACCCAGAGGAGAGAAGGTAGAAGACATATCAATGAATTCAATGCAGATGAGCTTTCTTTCTCTGTCTTTGTCTTTGTCTCTGTCTCTGTCTCTCTGTCTCTGTCTCTCTTCCTCGTTTCCTCTCTTCTTCCCTCCTTCTCTCTCTCTCTCTCTCTCTCTCTCTCTCTCTCTCTCTCTCT
>JAJPUD010003702.1:26429-40702 GCA_023553655.1 Myrmecobius fasciatus | reverse complement strand
TCTCTCTCTCTCTCTCTCTCTCTCTCTCTCTCTCTCTCTCTCCCTTCCTCCCTCTCTCTCTCTCTGTCCCTCTGTCTCTATCTCTCTGTTTCTCTGTTTCTATTTCTCTTCTGTCTTTCTGTGTGATTCTCTTTCTATCTCTGTCTCTCTAGGTCTGTCTTTTTCTCTCTCTGTTTCTCTCTTTCTCTTAAATTATTAGCTAGAATTTACTTCTAGGTGGGCACATCCAACTCCCTGACCCCAGAGAAAATGTGGCCCGCCCTAAACCTGGCAAAGATACTTTTAGACATAAGGTAAGAGAGTCTAGAACTGGGAGATAACCTTCCTCCCTTTATTTTAAACCTTAGAGATACTGTTCTTTCCTCACACCTTTTGCAAATGCTGCCCTGTCTAAGAATGGTAGGCAGCACATTAAGCCAGAGACTTCTCAAGATTAATGAGTTCTTGGAACCACTTCCCCCTTTCTGAAGACTCTACTCCTTTCTTTTCCAAAGCTAAGAAGTTCTTCCTTATCTCTACTTAAGAAGAAGGAGATTTAGGTTTATTTAACAGTTTAGTTCCAAATGCTCAGGGTTCAGTTGTTGTTATTTTAAAAACAAATTAGGGGACAGCTAGGTGGCACAGTAGCTAGAATGCCAGCACTGCAGTCAGGAGAATCTGAATTCAAATCCAGGTTCAGATGCTTACTAGCTTTATGATCCTGGGCAAGTCACTTAACCCCAATTGCCTCAAAAGAAAAAGAGTAGTTAGAGCCTTGACCTGGTAGAAGAGTTAAGAAAATGAATCTCTTTCATCTTGGCAATAGTAATGACCTACAAATGAGGAATACTGTATATACTACCAAGCTTTTGAACCTGATGGATTTGTCCATTGGTTTTGCTGAAGAATTCTCTCTAGTCTCCATTATTTTCAAAATCTGTCACAGAGGGTAGTTCCATGGAGATAGGAGATGGGGAAGAATACATTTGGAAATGATGCCAGTATGAAAACAAAAAGAATAAATTTAAAATAAGATTTTTAAAAAGTGATTGACTGGGAAGATTTCTGTCCTAGAAAAATCTGTTTCAGATTTTTCTTTGTACCTTCACTACTTAGTAAATGCTTGCTGCTTGACTGAGAGATTCATCCTCCCAGAAGTGTTGATTTCCTATTGTGATATATTAACTCTCCCATCAATCCACAAGCATTTATTAAACACCTACTATGTGTTAGGTAGGGCAGCTAGGTGTCATAGTGGATAGAAATACCAAGCTTAGAGCCAGGAAAACAACTTCCTCAGTTCAAATCTAGCCTTAAACACTTCCTAGCTGTGTGACCCTGGTCAAATTACTTAACCCTGTTTGCCTCAGTTTCCTCATCTGTGAAATGAGCTAGAGAAGGAAATGGTAAACCATTCCAGTATCTTTGCCAAGGAAACCCCAAATGGGTTCACGAAGAGTCAGATATAGGGAAAATAAAATGTGTTAGGTGTTGTGTGGAGAGAGAAAGGAGGAGGAAGAACAGGTGTAGGTTTTAGCAGATGGGATTCAAAGACAAAATTTAAAGTCTCTGTCTTCAAGGACTTCAGAGTCTACCAGAAAATGATGTGTATACAGCAAATAGATAAGATATACAAAGTAAATACATAGTAATGGGTGCAGAGGAAGGTAGCCCTCAGAAAGATGAGGACAGATATATTATAGATGACTGATTGTGAGCTGGGCTTGTATAACTTGGTCTAAGAGGCAGAGGTGAGGAAGATGTGTGGGACATCATGAAGAGTCTTTACAAAGGTAGGAGAAATGGAATGTTATGTTCTCTATTCGACTGGACTATGGACTTCATCACTTCCCTGAATGGAGTATCCTCTCTTCTTTTCAGCTTCTTTTTATGTATTGCCTTTTCCCATTAGATTCAGAACTCCTAGAGGCAATGGTTAGATTTGGCTTTATTTTGTATACCAAGTTTAGCATTATACCTGGTACATACTTCACTGTTTTGTCATTTAGTCAATTGATCCTGTCCAACTTTCAGTGACTATGGGGTTTTCTTGGCAGAAATACTGGAGTGTCTTGCCATTTTCCTTCTCTAGCCCATTTTACTGATAAGGAAACTGCAGCAGATAGGGTGAAATGACTTGCCTAACATCCCACAGCTAGTCAGGTTTCTGAGGCTGGGTTTGAACTCAGATCCTCTTGACTCCAGGGCTGATACTCTGTCTATTGCTCCACTTAACTGCCTGCCCATACTTAGTAGGTGCTTAATTAATGTTTATTGACTGCCTTTACATGCCATATGAGGTTGTATTTGATCTTAGAGGCAAATGGGAGCTATTGGAGGCTATTGAGTGGAGGAGTGACATGGTCAGACTTGTGTTTTAGGAAAATACCATTTTGGGAGCCTTATGTCGAAACTAGCTAGACTATTGGTTCTGAAAGTCAAAAAGGCTCAGGATTGAATTCTGATTTTAATAGTTATATGATCATGGGCAAATACCCTCTCCAAGGATTCACTTAAGAATTTGGCGGTATCCCCTTCATCTAATACTATCCTCCAAACCCTACACCCAGCCCGAGCCAGGCTTCCAAGACTTTTCTTTCCCTCCTCCTCAGAGAAGAAGAAACCTAAGAGGAGAATGAAAGAAAGAGGGGAGATTAGGATAAAGCTGGATAAAGCCTCCAATTTCAAGCCTCCATTAAAAGGTTTGCATTAGAAGAATATCAGAAATTGAGGTTAGGACTGTGGGCAAAGAGATATCTTAAATCCCCTGGAGAAAAAAATGGCAGAACACTCTATTATCTTTGCCAAGAAAACTCCATGAACACTGTGATGTATAGACTGAACAATAAAGATACCTACAAGGAAGGGACTTTAAACAGAGAAACCCCCTCCCAGAGGGAACTGGGACCAGAGAGAGACCTTATAAAGGAAGCTGTAGGCTACAGAGCCAGCCTTCTCAGGTTTCTGGAAAGTGAGATCTTAGAGAAAATGCCAGGTACTAGCCCCTAACCCTTAGGGATCCAAAAGTGGATTTGCGATTCCAAATCCTTGGTTTGAGTCCTGAATCCAAAGTGACCCTGGACCGATTAGTCTTGTTACCGTTTAGGGATAATAAATACTTGTAACTCTCACAGTTGTTGGATAGGATTATTTTTTGTATGCATAAAACATAATGCATGGGATTATCAAAGAAACCAATTATACTGAAATATCAGTTATCGATTTAAAATAATTATAAACGACAGGTTAAACTGGTTATATAATAATAAATAAACAGGTTAAAACCCATATAGAGAGTGAGCTAGAATATTTGAAGATTAAGGGATTTGCCCAGGAGCATACCGCCAGTGTGCTAGAGACAGGACCTGAACCCATATCTGGCTCCTAGGTTCTGAAACAAGAGCTCTGTAGCCACTACACCTGTCATACTTCCTGTCACAAAAAACTAACTAACCGCCACTTATTATTAATTATCATCATCATTATCGCTATAAATTCATTTCTTAGGATGCTAATACTTGCTCTATTTCCTTTCCCAATGCCCGGTCTCTCCTCCGACCCCCCAGAAAAGCCCTCCCTCCCTTTTCCCGAACTCCTTCATTTTCTAACTTTGAAGAATCGGAGAGCTGGCAAGAGAGGGAGATGGGGCAGCGGTGGGTGGGTTTTGCTATCCCTAAAAGCATCACTCCTTCCCCTGGCGGAACTCTTCCTGCCTTGCCTCACCTTCTCCTCTGTGTGGCCCATGCAATGTGCTGAGAACTACAGTCCGCGAGGCTTTGGAGGACGGAGACATTACCGGTTGAGAAGTTCCATTCTTTGGGGGAATACTTGGATAGGAAGGGGTTCGGCAAGAGAGAGGAGATAGGGAAGTGGTGTACCAGTCCGTTTGTCCGTCTGCTAAGCCTTTTCGGTTTTTTGAATGTCTCATGTTTAAGGGGACGAGGTTAGGGGCGGAGCATTCTGTGTGGGTGGGGGGCGGAGAGGTGTGGGTTTAAAATGAGGCAACCCGGGAGCCCTAGGCGGTGAAACCAAGCTAGTCTGGGGAGCTAATAAGCTTCAGTGAGAAGCAGCTTTGCCACTGCGAACACCGGGTAGCAAAACCCCGAAGTTCCAGCCACCTCATCTTTAGGCCCCATCTTTTTACTGCACACAGCCCCGAGGGGACTTGGAAACTCTAACCCAGTCGGAGGGGCAGCAAAAAAGGCCTTCCCCTCCCCATCAACGTATGGGAAGGGGGTCTGCTCCGACCGTCGACCAGTCCTCTAAGGCTGCAACTGCTGGCAGGCAAGGGTCTTGACAAACCGAGCGGCGGCGGGAAGCTGTCAAGGCTCTCCCGTTTCCCCTGCTGCCCACCCCCGACCCCGGATGGGCGTCCAGAAGACCCGCTCTGAAGTCATGCTGATGGGTACCGACCCTGCCATGCCTGGGGACGATGATGGCCGAATTGGGGTGAGCGAGGTGCAGGGCCGCTACTTCTACCAGCCTGAGCCTCGGGCCCCTCTGGACGCAGGAGTAGCTGACCGCGACTGCAGAGGCAGCTGCGACGGGGCAAACGGCGTTCCCTATCCGGGCGCTGCTATGATGCCTGTAGGCGTACAGCCAGCTCCCACCCCGGGCCGCTTCCTCTCCCCTTATTCATTCCCCACTCGTCCCCAGCCTCAGCCCGCGGGTTACGCAGGAAGCCCGGAGCCCTATACGCTCACCTCGGGTGGCGAAGGGTTCCAGCCCGTCGACGGCTACTCTGCCGCAGCTGGAGCTGTGAGTGGGCTCTATTCTCGGAGCAATCAGTTTTTTCCCAGCCCTGAGGCGAATCTGGGCTTGCGGGCCAGGGACCCCTGCAGCGGGACCGCTTTCTCCGGGAAATTAAAAGTGGTCCTCGGCAACCATTCTTTGTGGCTCAAGTTTTATAGGCAGCAGACCGAAATGATCATTACCAAGCAGGGCCGGTAAGTGAGCGGCTGTGGGGCCAGACACCTGGGTCCTCCAGGAGTTCGGGAACCACGACCACATCTCCCTTTCTCAAACGCCATTCAATTTCACTAGAAGCTGAGGTTTTGTGTGAAGCACTTGGAGTCTCCGTTTTAGTACTAGTTGTTTCGGGGAGAGTGTGGACTCCCGGGAGAGGAGGCCCCTCTGGCTTGAGATCTTTGCCTCTCGGCTCACTCAGCCCCTAACTCTAACAGAGTACTGAAAGAGTATATAAATCTGCGAAGGGCAATGCGAGCTCAGAGAAAAGAGGAATTACATAGGAATTAGGGGGAAGCCTGGAATAGAAGTGAGAGTATTCTTTGCCTCGCTCCCTTTTTTTGTAATGAGGATTTTCTAGGGTGGAGGATATGAAGAACTGAGGCTCAGAGAAATTGCTACTGTGCGTACTTTTTGTTAAAAAGAAGGCAGAGTAGATGTAATAGGGAGGGGGTAGGTGACTGGGGAAAGTAGGGGGTTACTTTGCCTTCCTTGTCGCTCTTGCGTCTCTCTGTCCTTCAGCAGCTCTTGTGCAGAAGCCAGTTTTGATGGGGGCCTGGATTCGGTAACACAGATGCCCTCTCCAAGTTTCCTTTCCGGTCTTGCTTTGAGATCATATATCTGGGTGTGTGTGTGTTTGTGTGTGTGTATTTGTTGATGGGGGAGGGGACAGAGATGATAGGAGGGGGACAATGATGTCCTTCAACCCTAAGGGTAAGGGCAATGAATTGAAGTTTACCCAAGGATCCCCAGCCTCTCAGATTCATTTTACCCGTCCCCTGGGATTATCTGAAACAGTATTAATATCTTTCCCCTCCCTTCTCCCCACTTTGGAAAGAGCTGGGAAGTGAGTGGACTCTGCCTATGGAGGGGCTGGGGGAGTGAAAGAGTAGCATTTAGAGTAGAGGATGCTGCTTCCGGATAAAGGCCTCTAGTGTGGGGAAGAAAGAGAAACTTGTAACCTGTTGGTAATTGTTTAATAAGTAATTGTTTACACAATTATATGTCGGTTGCTATTTGAACCATTGTGCAGATGCTAATTGGGTTTTTTCCTCTGGGAAACTAGAAATCATATTTGATGTAATGAGATACATTCAATTGTTTATTAAGAGGCCTTCACTCCAGTTAGATTCTCCACTTTTAATCGGGCATTAACTAATTCTATTGAGGCCTTTGAGAAAAGGGTGGGGCATGATTTGAAAAAAAAAAATCTAAATGTCTTCCCTTTCTAGTAAAACTGACCATTTAATAGATATTTACTAGATTAAACGCACTATGCTAACTACTAGGATGATGGAGGATACAAACAGAAAAATATCTAAATATTAGCTGCTCAAAAGGAATTCTAATTCTGACCAAATCATAGATAGAGGTAGAAAGGAAACTAAAAATTTGGAATCAGAGGACCCAGATTAATGTCTTTACTCTCTCCTCTGATTTTGGGCAAATTATCCAGGCCTCAGTTTCCTCAGCTATAGATTAAGGAGGCTGGAACAGAACTATGAATTAGTTTCTAGGGCTAAATTTACGATCCTATAGTAGCCAATCCCCTCATTTTGTAGATGAGGAAACAGGAATTCATCTGGATGATATGAACTGCTCAATTGGGGGAAGACAATATGATATGGCCAAAAGATTTGGCGCAGTTTGACCCTAGCAAATTATTTGTCTCAGTTTCTTCATCTATAAAAAATAACTTTCTTTTAAAGTTGCCTTCCATCTGCTCTTTATGTATTGGGTGCAACCTAATTATTTACCAATTTTCATCTCCATTAAAATGTAAGCACCTTGAAGATAAGGACCGTTTTGGTCTTTCTCTGCATTTCTTGGGAACTTACTTGGGAGCCTGTTGATTCACAGATGTATATAGTCTCAGTGGGGAAAGAGAATTATAAACTGTGAAGCACTTTATAAACCTGAATGATCATTGATGGCAGAGTCTAAATCAGGGACCAGATCTTTTTCAGTTATATCCTTTATTAGGCTGAGTCCAATGACTCAGGGGGTTTTCTATTTGTTTGCCAGCATTCCATGGTATTTTCATTTCTTTCATCCTATCTCTGCAAACCTCTTAGCAGATTTCACCAAAGCCACCAGCCAACATACATATCAGCAACTTCTTTCTTCTTTTTAAAATCTCTTCCACTCTGAAGTAGAAGACCATACTCTCTTATCCCTTAACTTTGCAGTGATTCACCTATTTCCAAATCCTTTTTTTTTTTTTTTTTTTTGGCTGAGGCAATTGGGATTAAGTGACTTGCCCAGTCACACAGCTGGGAAGTGTTAAGTGTCTGAGACCAGATTTGAACTCAGGTCTTCCTGACTGCAGGGCTGGTGCTCTATCCACCGCATCACCTAGCTGTCCTGTTTCCAAATCCTTCTAATCTCCACCACCTCCCATCTCAATATGACTGGAAAGCACAACTCTAGGTCTATGGGTGGGGAAGGCATTTGAGTGATGAGAGGACAGTGGTTCTGTCTGGAGGAGTAGAGCCTCTTGTTAAGAAATGGGAAAGACCATGATTTTGTGACTTTGGACATATCTTTGGGCAAGTAACTCCTCACCTGTGGAATATATATATATTTTTTGTTTGTTTGAGAATTGAGAGGATTAAATTAAATAATTCCTAAAGTCTTGTCCACTGCTAACAACATCCTGTTGTCTTCTGCATAGTTTAAGTTTCTTTAGGTCCAAGGCAATTCCAATAGATTTTGGATATGTATCCAGAAAAAGAACTATGGAGATTGAATGAAAATCAACACATACTATGTTCGCTTCTTTTTTTTTTCTGTTTTTCCCCCCTCTACCATGGCTCTTCCTGTTTGTTCTGATTTTTCTCTCCCAACATGTTGTGTACAAAAAATAAATAACTAAATAAAAAGTTTCTTTAGGATGAAAATGTTTGTTGAATGAAATTTAGGGTGTACTTTTATGTTTGATGGTTAACTTTGACTCTATATTTTTTATGTATGTATCTACCTGTAAGTTCATTACTTCATTGCAATTGTATGTTTCCATTTTTAGTGGAAAGACCCTAGGTATCGATTAAATTTGCACCTTTGCCTATATATTGTGGCTTACATATATATATATATATGTATATATATATCCTTATATATCACACTGTCTCTTAATCCAGGCCTTGGATTCCTTATTTTTAAATGAGGAATCAGACTATATGATCATCTCTAAGGTCCTTTCTAGCTCTGAAATCCAATTGCACTTTACCCCCATCTCCCACCCCCCATCAATCAAGGATTGATATTGAATGGAGAATCGAAGGAATTGTGGTTGATTGCTTCTAAGGGAGACAGAAAATCATCAGAGAAGCCTTGCTACCTCTAATTCTAAAAGAAAAACTGTTGTATAGTGGACAAGGTTGAGTAGAATCAGCGCTCATAACTCCAATCTGCCAAGCCATAATATCTGGTGACAGCAATGGCATAAAAATATTTTTTCTGAGGGTGTGTGTGTGTGTGTAAAATATATAGAGAGAAATCCAAATTTGATGAGCCACACAACTATTCTCTGATAGTCAGTCACACTCCTCCCCTCAACAAATTCACAGATGGAGCCTGAACACACTTGTTGGGCCCCTTTTCCCTGGAGGTTGATATTTATGACCATCTTTCAGTGCCTTGCATTGACCAGAAATTGTTTGTCTAAGTGTGGTTGAGGAAGAGGAAGGGTGGAAAGAAAGCTCCCCCGCTTTTAAATTTTGGTGGGTTAAATTACTTAGAGCTGTAACAGTGCCTTTCTGAGACAAGTCTTTTATCTGAAAAAGGAAGAAATCACAGCTCAAAGAAATGGAAGGAAGGTGGAAAAATTTGCGTGGAGAGTTTTATTCCCCTTTGTGGGGTCAAGTCCCCATCACTGAACACTATTGCTTCTTTTTTATTCAGTAAATGTTCGGCAACCATTAGAGAAGCAATTTGAACCTATTTGTGGGTCTTAGATGGCTCTGGGGAATCAGAGTAAAACTGATTTTTCTTATTGTCCATTCCATTCTCATCTTTCTCTATCCCTCCTAGGTCATTTTAAAATGTTTCTCTTGAAGGTAAGAAATACTTACCACTATCTTTTTGGAAATGAGGTTCATTTGGGAAAATGTTAACTGAAGGCGGAGAGGCTGAGCAAATGATCTGTCTCTCATCAGGGAGTTGGTGATAGAGATGGGATTGAAACCCTTTTCACACCCTTCATTGATTCTCCTAGGTACAACCTCCGAATGGGTAAATTCTATTGGCCTCTAATATCTGACTCTAGCAGGCATCTGTGGACCTTTGTCCTTTTGGAATTTGTATTCCGGATCCCCATCAAACCCTTTTCCTAACTATTATTCATCTTCTGTGCTCTAGAGAGGGATTGGGGGTGTTGTAGGGGAGGACTCCTGTACCAGGCTTTCATAGATCAAAGTCCAGATCATCCAGACCTGTTTCACTGAGAAAAGAAGATCCTTAACCTAAGAGCTTAGTGAATGGGCAATGAATGAGAAGGGAGGAAAGTAAAAGGTGTTTTAAGTATGGCAATAGGTGTTCCAACTTATGGGAGGGAGGCAATATTTTGTGTGGAAAATACTTCATCTACAATGAAGAATGATTTTTTTTCTTAATATATTAATATGATGGCTCTTTATCGTGTGACTGACTTGAAAGGACGAGGCTGCTCTATGGCAATGTTGAGAGGGGTTCATAGAATACCATTTCTCACCTTCTTTCTACTCCATCCCTCCTTGTTGAAAGATCCCCAATGTTCCTCCTTGGTCCTCAAGCTCAACACCAGGGTAAGGTTTAGGGAATGGGGGGTAGATGAGGTTCTATCTAATTGAGCCTTTGAAACTTGGGGTAGGCGGAAAAGGAGCTTCCTGCACTTGCCCAGATCATCTTTAGTTTCTCTTTTGCAGTGTGTGTGTGTGTGTGTGTGTGTGTGTGTGTGTGTGTGTAAGCGAAGATTTGAAAGGAGATGGGACCAGCACATTTACCCAGGTCCAGCCTCTTTGGTCACAGCTCCAGTAGTATATGGAAAACAAGGGGAACGGCTGATGATAGTAGGGAGGGACATTAGTGACTGGTTGTGATGAGGTTGAGGTTTCCATATCTGAAGAAGCAGCATATCTTTAGGCTAAGCTTCTTCCTGGGCCTGAAGAGGCTGCTGGCCAAGAGGTTTCACAATGCCCCATCTTTTGGAAAAGACCCCCTTGCCTTTTGAGGTGATCAGATGACTCAGCTGTCAGTGAGTGATGTCTGGTACCCCTTGGAAGATGGTGAGATAGAAACTAGATTTTAAGCTTCCCCTCCTTTCCTCAACAATAAACAAAGTTAAAGAGGTTTGTATGAATTTATCTTTGTTTTATCACCTTTACAATTCCTAGTACACAAGAAGTGTACTAAAAGCTTTTTTTTTTTTTTGATTGATGGAAAAAAATCAGTCCATGTCAAAATGGAAATTTAACACCTCTATCAAGGAAAGATTAATCCATCAATCAGCAAACATTTATTGAATTCTCTGTGCCCACGTGCTTAGTTCTAGAGAAATAAAAAACAATTTAAAATAATTTATAATTAGGGCGGGACACTGTTCAACTTTAGGGACTCTGAAAGCCTGGAGGAATGTGAGCTGAGCAACAAAAAAGTTCTCTTTTTTCACAGGCGGATGTTTCCTTTTCTGGCTTACACAATCCATGGGATGGACCCTGTTGCCCATTACCGAGTGTTTGTGGAAGTGGTGTTGGTTGATCAACATCACTGGCGTTATCAGAATGGCAAATGGGTTCAGTGTGGAAAGGCGGAGAACAACATGCCAGGTAGGGAGAGTTTAACCCGGGGAACTGAAGTGGATCGATCAGTGAAGATATTTTACCCTCGTCTCTGAAGTTGGGGCGCCCTCTCGTGGCAACAAATCTAATTAACGCCTTTGCTTCAACCACACTTTCCTTTATCATTCATCCTTCCCTGTTCCTTCTTCTCATTCCTCCTCCCCTCCCTCTAACCTTTCTCATCCATTTCACCCTTCTTTTCCTGTTTCTCCCGCCCCCCGAGTTTCAGATCTTTCTCTTTCTAGATCTGTCTATACTTTTAGCCCAACACCAAATGATCTTGCTGCCCATCATCATAGAAATCATAGAGCCCTCCTTCTGTCCCTGAATCCCTTAATATATCTCTCTAGTCAGGAAATCCCAAGATCATGTCCGTAAGGGGTATATAATACCAACAAAATTACCCTTTCTACAGGGAATAGGCTGTATATCCACCCAGATTCACCCAACACAGGAGCCCACTGGATGCGACAAGAAATATCATTTGGAAAACTCAAGCTGACTAACAATAAGGGAGCCTCCAATAATGTAACTCAGGTAAGATCCTCATCATCTTCACCCTTCATTTCCTCCTAAATCCATGAGAACAAAACAAGAAAAAAGGAGATTGAAGCTAGACTTGAAGAATTTCTGGTGGTGGAAGAAAAGGGAATGAGATATTAGAACAGATTACCTAGTAAGCAAGGAAGTTTTTTAGTTTCTTGTCTTAAAAACTAAATTTTATTTTAAAAAATTAACACTGGAAAGACTAGAATGTAAAAATACCTCAAAGAACCAAGATGCATTAATTGATGCAGTACATTATTTTTACCCATAAAGCAAAGAAAATAGAGATCGTAGGATATTTTTTTTTTCCTGAGGCAATTGGGGTTAAGTGACTTGCCCAGGGTCACACAGCTGTTACGTGTCTGACACCAGATTTGAACTCAGGTCCTCCTGACTCCAGGGCTGGTGCTCTATCCACTGCGCCACCTAGCTGCCCCAGATAGTAGGATATTTTTAAAATTTCAAAATAAAGTTATAGTATTTTTTTTTTATCAACTGATGTGCCTGGTCTAAATATCTTTCCTCTCTCCTTCCCACTACCTTCCCTGCCCTGTAAAACTTTTTTTAAACTAGACAACCAGTAAGAATAGTCAAATAGAACACATACCCATATTGGTCATATTTAAAAAGTCATTTCTCACTATACATAAATAATCCAGTCTTTCTTAGTCAAAAAGTGGGCAGTTTTATAAGCCATCTGGTTCTTCCAGGATTCTGATTGATCATTGCTTTGATCAGAGTTCTTAAGTCTTTCAGTGTTTTTACATTGCTTGTTTTACAATGTTATTTGGTAGTATAAATTATTCTATTTCTGTTCACTTTACTCCTCATCTGTTCAAAGTGGGGTTCAAATGATGCTTGTCTCCCAACTCCTGTCTCATTTATATATTTTTCTACTTATGGGTCACTCTTCCTCCAAATTATGTGCAATACCAAATACCCCTTCTCACTTTTCCCCCTTTTCTTTTTTCTTTCTCTTCTTTCCTTTTCTTCTTTTAAGATAATTAAAACAATAAAAATCATTCCATGGCCCTGCATCTTATTTGACACTTTCTATTTGACTTCATGGCTCTCAAATGCTGCTTATATCATTTCCCCCTTCCCATACTCCCCACTTTTGAATTATAATTCAAATACTTCATCCTTATGAAGTCTTTTCTAGTTACTTGGTTATATTTACTTTTTTTGTGTTTCTCTTTACTCCCTTGATTACATTTTAAGTTTCTACTCATCTCCTGTCTTTCATCAGGAATACTTGAAAATTATCCAGTCTATTTCATTTAAAGGTCCACTGCCACCTCACCCCCACCCATCAGTAGAATTTTATCAGGTTTTGCTGATTAAGTTCATTCTTGGTTTTAAGTCTATAGTTTTTGCTATCTAGAATATCCAACTCAGTACTCTCAGTTCCTTTATGGTGGAAGTTATTAAATCTTGTGTGACCTGACTATGGCAAACTGGTATTTAAATTTTTTCTTTCTGCAACTTGTAGTAGCTTTTCTTTGACCTGGAAGCCCTGCACTTTAGCTCTTGTGTTCCTAGAAATTTTCACCTTTGAATTTTTTTCAGAAGTTCATCAGTGGACTCTTTCTATTTTTACTTTGTCCTCTGGTACAAAGGGATCTGGGTAATACTTATTTTTATGATTTTATTTTTGAAATATGGTACACATACCTGTTAGATCTATGGAGAGGGTAAGAGTTCATACCAAACAAGTTATAGAGAAATTCACAGGAAGCAAAGTGGATAATTTCCATTATATAATTTTTAAAATGCAGCTAAAATGAGAAAAAAAAGGAAGAAACAGAGGGGAGAAGGTGGAACCTTTACAATTCTGATAAACATCTCATTTTTTTCTATCTTCTTTTGTGAGGCAGTAAGGGTAAAGGTCTCAGTTTTAAAACCTATAAGGAACTGCATCATATTTACAAGAATAAAAGCAATTTCCCAATAGATAAATGGTCAAATGATATTTATAACTAGTTTTCAGAGGAAGAAATAAAACCTATCAAGAGCCACAGAAAAATATGCTCTGAATCACAAGTAATTAGAGAAATGCAAGTAAAACATCTTTTGTGAATAATTCCTTGCACACGTAAGATTGGTTAACTGACCCCCCCCCAAAAAAAAAAAGGGAAAATGACAAATGCTAGATGAGGCATGAGGGATGAGGGAAAATAAGTATCTTGGTGCATTGCTGGTAGAATTTTGAGCTAATCCAATCATTTTAGAAAGCTATTGGAGTTGTATCCTAAAAGCTATTAAACTGTACATAACCTTTGACCTAGACATACCATGACTAGGTCTATACTCCAAAGAGGTCAAATAAAGAAATAAAGGATTCATATGTAGAGAAATATTTCTAGAAGCTCTGTGGCAATAAAGAAATGAAAACTTGAAAGGATGCCCATCAATTGGGAAATGGCTGAACAAGTTACTGAAACGATGTAAAGGATGGTTTCAGAAGAATCTGGCAACTTGTATGAACTAATACAAAATGAAGTGAGCGGAATGAAAAGAACAATTTATATAATGAGACAATATTGTAAAGATAATCAACTTTGAATAACCTGGTAACTAATCAACACAATAATACATCACAGTTCCAAAGGACTCATGATTAAACTCTGTCTACTTATAGAAAGAAAAATGATGGACTCAGTAGAAATTGAAGCATATTTTCTTCTATTTATTTTCTTAAGACTTTTTTGGGAGGGATACATGATTAATGCAAAATTTTGTTTTGCATATCTATACATATTTGCAATGAATTTTTTTTCTTGCCTTCTCAGTGAGTGGGAAGAAAAAGGGAGAGGGAGAAAATTTGGAACTGAAAATAAAATAAAATTTAATTAAAACAAAAAGAAATGTGATACCCAGGCTCATTTATTTATTCTTCTATCCATCTACCCATCTATCCATCTATCTATCTATCTATCTATCTATCTATCTATCTATCTATCTATC
>JAJPUD010003702.1:0-25489 GCA_023553655.1 Myrmecobius fasciatus | reverse complement strand
CCACAGAGATAGGTACAGGAGTGTTATCACTCCACAAGCATATGATTTTAATTGAGACAAAAGGCTCAAGTTTATATTTTCTGGACATATTTCTTTTGCTACTGCAATTAAATACAATTTAATTAACTCACCATATTTTGGAGGTCACCATACAATGGATTTCCTTGTTGGCTAACGAATGAATTAATCAGAAACTTAACTCTAGTTGCAGCCTCAATTTCATTTTTTATTTTTAACAAGAAATTCTTTACTATGATGGGATATTCCATTTAAAATTTTATAATTTTTCTGACTATTACTTTTCTGTAAATTGGTATCATGAAGAATGCTTAGCCTGGTCATGTATATTATATTACAACTTGGGGACAAGTTGGTGTGTGTGGAGGGAACTAGGATGTACTACTTCTTTATACTCTTCTTTATACTCCACTATCTTGGCTTCATATCCTAGGATAAAGTGGGTGATGGTTCCTTCCTAGTCTAAGGAAGGGTTCTCTTATTTTCCATAGAGGTTGGAGAGAAGAGATCTCAGATGAGAGAAGGTCCTTCTTTATCTTCCCAGACACTACTGGTGGGGCCATATAGGTGGGGAGGGAAACTTACTTCTTGTGATTTCCATTATAGATGATTGTATTGCAGTCACTTCATAAATACCAGCCAAGGCTTCACATTGAAGAGGTGAGAGATGGAGACCATGAGACACCAGGTCCCTCCTCTTTGACCCACACATTCACCTTCCCAGAAACAGAATTCATTGCTGTGACTGCATATCAGAACTCTGAGGTAAGGGACTAGCTACTAGAACATCAAGACTGGTCTGAGGGGGATAGAGGTGGGGAATCAGACAGCTAATCATTTATAAAATGCAGATTATGTGCTAGGCACTAGTATTACAGAGAGAGACAAAAATAAGATAATTCCTGCTCAGAAGAAGCTTACATTCTAAGGGAGAAAACAAAACAAGACAACAAAAAAATGAAAGGTAGTGTTGACAGGGAATGTTAGGTCAGGACTTCCTAATATTTTATGTGTGTGTGTGTGTGTGTGTGTGTGTGTGTGTGTGTGTTTCATGGACCCTCTTGCTAGTTCAGCAAAGCCTATGTTGGTTTGTTTGTTTTATAATTAAATTAAAGCTGTGATTATTTTTTCTCTATCTGAGTTCAAGGACTCCTGAAATCCAGGTTAAGAACATCTGGTCTAGGAGATCACAGATATTGTGAATAAAGAAGTCATAGAACAATAGAATATTATGTTCTTTCCAGTAAAAGCGGCCAATTAAATTTTGTGTCCAATATGTGGGTGTGTGTTTGTGTGTGTGTGTGTATGAGGGAGGTCCAGGGAGAGATGATAAGGAACAGGATAAACTTCATCCTGTGGCGGGGCATATAAGTACAAAAATGGGGAATTGGTGGGAAATAGGCTCAGATAGATTACTGACTGAATAATGAAACATGGTCTCAGACTGCTCAGATAGGGTGGCTGGAAGTGGATTTTCAATTCAACCACAAATCAGAACAGCTCAGTCCTCAGGAAGAAGGCCCAAAGTCAATTGGATTAATTCCCTAAATAGGGAGAATTACTTTTGGAGTAACAGTGTTTCTAGTGGAAACAGTATCAGAGAAGATGGCAAGATGCTTCATCTACCCTTATAGATGACCTGGAATAGTTAAAATATTTTCCTCCCTCACACTTCCCCTTTCCCCACTTTACAGAAGAAGAAACTGAGGTCACCCAATGTAAAGATGAAGGTCAGATATCTTGTCTTCTCAGAGGGTAGCTCTAAGTTTCCAAAGACAAGAATTACCTCGGAACTCACTGGCTTTCATTTCTTTTATCTCTAGATCACACAGTTAAAAATCGATAATAATCCCTTTGCCAAAGGCTTTAGAGAAAGCTTGGATACGTAAGTGCTGATGGGGCTCCTCACTCAGTGTTCTCCTCTCCATACCCTTATCCCAGGATTCTGTATGCTGGGGCTGGTGATAGAGAAGGGTAAAACCAATTAGATAAGAACCAAGTCTGGATTGCACCTATTTAACCTATAACAGATTGCTGTCTTGGGGAGGGGGGAGATAATGGAGGAAGGGAGAAAAAATTGGAATACAAAGTCTTACAAAAATGAATATTAAAATCTATCTTCACATGTATTTGGAAAAATAGAATACTATTGAAAATTTAATAGCAAATAAATAAATAAAGTGGGGGGAAAAGAAGCAGATCTGGGACTCTGAACTCCGGGTGAGAGAGTAGAATTCTGGGTGATTCTATATCCTTATGTCATTTCCCCCTCCCTTTCCTTCCTTCTCAAGGTTCCTTACAGCTGCTGTGGATACTGGTGCTACCACTTCCCCTGAACCAGTTTCTGGCTACCCTTTATTGGCTAGGAGTCGGTACTTGCCAAGCCAGTACTCATCACCCAACCCCTTTTACCCGGAGCCACATCAAGGGCAACCCAAGGATGGAGTACCCCTTTCTTCCTGGCTCTTTACACAGGCCCCCCAGCCACCATTGGACTATGCCTATGATCCTTCCTATAATAGCAGTAAGATCCTTCCCTTGGGCATGAATGGCATGAAGCCTGGACTTCTGCCCTCCACTTCTCCAACTACCATGCCTTACTACCCCAGCCAAGATGCTCTGATCCCTCTAGGAGATTGGTCGACTTCTCCCTCGTATAACTCCAAAGTCAACAATGGGGGCTGGCTCCGATCTATGCCCCCGATGCCCATGGACCCTATTATTGGGACCCAGGAAGAGAAGAGGCCTGAGGAGGAAATCTGGACTGATACTCCCAAGTCAGATTCTAATGACTCAGGACTGAGTGAAGGAGACTCTAAGAGGAGACGTGTGTCTCCTTATGATTCGAGCAAGGATGACTCCTCACCTGTCCAGGGTCCCTCTGGGGACTCCCCTTTTAAGAAAGAACAGCCACTTGGAGACCAAGTATATTTTTTTAATTGAGAGGAGGAGCAGTGCCTTTGGCTCTTGATAGAACAGGAGGTGGGGATGTGCTTCAAGCCCAGAAAAAATAGATGTTGGATGGACACATTCAAGCTGACCCCACCTGTCTTTGATGGTGTTTCTCTGAAGCAGAAGGCTCAGCCTAGGAGAATGCCCAAAACAGGACCTAGAAGTCTGTTTTCTCTTGATCCTCATATTTGCTCCCCAAAAGTCAAAAGAAGGAATGGTGTTTGTGCCCTTCATAATCCTCCCTGATCACAATTATCTTTCCCTGGTGCTGCCTCCAAATATTTACTGGAGAACACGAAGGAAGAATTCTGCTCCTTTTTGATGTATGTCTTTGTGTGTGGTGCTGAGGAGGGGGGGAAAGAGGGAAATATACTCTCTCTTATTCCTTATGGTGCCTAGCTCATTTTTTACTTAACTTTTAAAAAAACCTTTATTCATCCTTTAGAAAAAAAAAGGATGTGAGCAGCTGGTCAGACTTAGAGAGAGACTCCCAATGTCCTTAAATAAAGTCTGGGTGTTTTACTTCCTAGAAGATGAGTACACTGGCATAGTTGGAATTGAAGGTGAGGGTGGAGCAAGGTTGGTTTCACGTTTAGATTTTAGGAAAATTTGTGGGGTTTTTTTAGATGCTATTTATTGTCTGTGATATAGGATGCCAATATCTTTGGTTTATTTCTTTTAAATAAACTTGGAAAATGTTGTCTGTCTCAATGTGAAGGGAATTGAGGATGAGGTGGGTGAAGGGTATTAATCATCTAATATCATCAATCCTAGGGTCCAATGAAGGAAAGGAAGCCCAGAGAGAAGGTATGATTCCCCTGGGATAATATGATACATTGGAGCAGGGATGAATTTTTGATTTTCCAGTTTTCAGCCTTCAGGCTCTCTCTTTGTGTCTGTCTCTTGTCTCTTTCTCTGTCTCTTTGTTCTCTGCCTCTCTGTTTCTGTCTCTGTTCCTCTGTTCTCCCTTGCTCTCTCCTTCCTTCTTCCTCTCTCTCCTCTGCCCTCCCCCCTTTCTAGAGGTTTTATAAACTGTCTCCCTTTTGAAAAGGGACAAAAACCAGCCAACCATGTACTCTCTTTCTTGCCTACATTGTTTAGTAATGATGCTTGAATAAGTGGAAGCCAAGGCTAATATGAAGCAGAGTTGTAATTTCTGTCTCAAAAGCAGCATGGGTGCTAGAAGGAAACATTCTCCTGAATTTTCCCACCATCTTGCCTATGATTCTGAAGTCCAGGAGATAGGAAGATCATAGTGTAAAACTATTCATCATATGTTTTCTAAAACTGGAGTGAGGTTAGATGGAATAATAATAAACTAGATAAAAGACTAGACATTTTCTTAGATTCTTACAATCCCTCAGACTTCTCTAAGATAGGAATTATGCACAAGAAATAAAGCCATTTTGGTTCTGTCCATGGTCTAGGGCATCAAGAACTCAAATGAGGTAAAAACATGATAACCACAGAAAAGCCTAATCTTTTTTTCTTGCTGTTATAAAAACTACTGTATAATTTAAATTTTATTAATTTTACATGGTTATCACAATTCTCAGAAAGTCCTTTGAGTGTATGCTTTTCACAGGGAATATGTTAAAACCAATATCTGAAATGCTTCCTTTCACAATCCTGTTAACATAAAAAGTCCTTGTCATGTTTGCTGTCTAAATTAAAACCCTTGTACACTTGTTTGATAGTGATCATGAGTCCCTGCAGTGGTTAATTTTAGCATAAATCCTTAAATGATAGCTTTTTCAAACTCAAGTGCAAATGGACAACCATTCTATAGTCTATCTTTTCCCGAGAGTAGCCTACATAAAATGCATAGGGTGCCATATTTTGTGTGGTGATTAGAAAAAGATAAATCCTTGGCCCTTAGTGCTCACCTAGCATTCCTTCTCACACTGTCCATCATTCAGGTAGGACGAATGTAAGCTAACTCATGGGCTTACAACAAATTTAACTCTCCCTAGTCTCCTTCTAATGCTGAAAGCTGTCCTGGTTAGGACAGCAAAGTGGCAACATTCTATGCTGTCACAGAGGTCAGCCAAAGAACTGAGTAATAAAGGGAACTAGGACAGGACATATATGTAACTTTAGGGTATTTCATTAAGTCTGAGGGAAAGAGTCTAGCAGCAAGCTGATGATCAAGCAGATGATCAAGTTCTACTGGCCCAGAAATCACTTGAGGCAGTGATTAAGGCAATGAACAGAAAGAAATATAACTCTAGATGAACTAGAAAAAAATCTAGACTTCTATGAATAAATATCAAAAAATGAGCTAATACTTGATGAGGCTGAGGATCTTGTGGATTCCAATGAAATATGAAAGCATAGCAAGATGTTCTTGCATGATTTACAAAGTTAAGAAAAATTGTGAAAAAACTCATGATCTGTAAATCAGAAATAAACCTAAATCAAGCTGGCAAGTCCCTCTAAGAAAACAAAAGAGAATAATCAGGGATGCAAACACACAGAAGTGAAAGACAATCTGGAAGAAGAAAAACAAAAGGTAATAAAATTAAAAGAAAGTATGATCAACATAATCTCCTTATAAGCCAAATTTATTGGTCTCAAAGATGGGATGCATAGAGACAACTAGAAGATTATAGACAAAAACAAGTAAAAAAATGTCATAATTCAAGAAACAATACAAAAAGTGAACTAAAATACCAAAGTAGCAGGAAGAAGTAAATAAAATCTTCTTTCTCCCATCTCCAAAAGCTCTCCAAATATCTAGAAAATGAATGAGATTAACCTTTAAGGGGAAATGCAGGAAAAAAAACACAGCAAGTCATTTATCCAGTTCAAGTCAATATCGGGAGACAGAGAAAGGTTTATAGATACTGGGGATGGAGGTCTGTTCAGAAGTCCATTGCTCAGAATATTTCAATGAATAAAGAAGCTATGCATCAGGGAAAGAGGAAGCCCCAGATCCATATTGAAACACCTTGATTTCTTTTTTTTTATTTTTAAAGCTTTTTATTTGTATAACATATGTATGGGTAGTTCCCCAACATTGATCTTTACAAAGCTTTCCATTACAAATTTTACCCCCAGTCCCCTCCCCTCCCCTAGATGGCAGGAAGTCCACTACATGTTAATAATGTTGAAATGCTTGAGAAGTTATGCAAGAAAAATCCTATCTACAAGAAAAAAAAAGAATCAGAGAAAGGCAACACAATGCAAGCAAATGTCAATAGAGATCATGAAAATGTTACGTTGTGGTCCATATTTCATTTCCCTCTCTCTGGGAAACACCTTGATTTCAAACAAGGTATGGGAATAGATGTCAACTAGTAACTTTTGCCAGTGCCAGATCCAGCATGAACTGAGGTAGGGAAATTCAGTTCAGGGAAAGTATTATAAGCTAAGAAGTGCTCAGAGAAGAGCAAATTCACAAGAAAGCAGCCACTATATGTCTTGGACTCCAGGAACAGAGCAAAGTCTAAGAAAATCTGCATAATAACTAAGGTAGGAATCTCAGTTCAAAGGGAAGCTTGTAGTTCTAGCTCTTTAAACCAGAAGAATTTCCCATTTGGTTGATAAGGGCTGAGTTCAGCAGCAACACTCTACTGCTGTTCAAACCCAAAGACAGATTAGGAACTAGCAGAGCTTAGATCAGGGAAACAATCATCAGACTTTGCTCTGGAGGAGACCACTTTGGAAGCATCAATAGCTTAAAGATTCTTGACTGGAGCTGTTCCTGAGAACCTGGAATAACATGACAATCAAAAACTCCAAGAAAACAGGAGGGCAAGTCCAGATCCATAGAGCCTGGTCCTAAGAAATCTAAAGACAGAAAATAAACTAGAAGACTAAGAGAGAGGGAACCCCCCACACACTCAGTTTACATGAACTGATGCAAAGTGAAGCAAACAGAAATAAGAGAACATTGTACATAATAACATATATATTAAATTATAATCAACAGTGAATGACTTAGCCATTCTCAATAATAAATGATCCAAGACAATTCTGAAGGACTTTATGATGAAAAATGCTTTCTATCTCCAGAGAAGAACTAAAAACAGATCAGAACATAATTTAAATTTTTCTTTAGTTTCATTGTTTGTTTTGGACTTGTTTTTTGTTCTGTGTTTTCTTTTATAAAATGCCTAAATATGTTATTTGTGACTACAGAAGCATAATCGACATTAAATTGCTTGCTTTCTCAATGAAGGTGAAGGGAGGGAGGAAAGGAAAGAATTTGGAACTCAAATTTTTAAAAAAGAATGCTAAAATTATTTTTGCATATAATTGGGGAAAAATAAAATATTAAATAAAAAAGAATCAATAAAAGCTATTACGATGACAGGGATGTTTTCAAAACACATACAAGAAAACTTCAAAGCAAAAAACACAGCTTGGGTACAAATTCAATTAAAATTCCTGAAAGAGATAGAGCAAGAGTTTTAGGAAAGGATTTAAGCAATGAGTGTACTAAAGCAAAAACCTGGAAAAGAAATGAGATCTATAGGTGACTGGAAAGGGAATAGCAGATTTAGATGGAGCTAAATTGAAAAGAAGTAAAAGAGAAGTACAGCACAGATCACCACAAAGATCTAAAAAGTGCACCAGAAAGTGCATCAGACTAAATTCTTATTGGGAAATTCAAGAAAAAAAAATCGCAGAATCTTTTTTTTTTTGAGCCCAAGTGAACAAAGAAAGACAGACAGGAAAGTCTGCAGAAACTATGGATGGGGCCTGCCTAGGAGTGTTCCATCAATAAATGAAAGAACAAAATGATGAATTGGTTATGCAATCTAAAAAATTCTCAAAAACTAGCATATTAAAATTCCCAATTAAATGTTAAAGTAGAAATTCTGAAAACCAAAGGAGAGATTAGCTAGATGAAAGCAAAAAATGAATTGAATTAATAAATAAAAGTAGAAATGAGTTGAAAGTAAACAAAAAGAACAACATAGATAAACTATTAGCTAACTTTACTTTTAAAAAAGAAAGAAAACCAAATCAATGGCATCAAAAAATTAAAAATGTGATTTCATAATTGATGAAGAATTAAAAGAAATTATTACAGTCTGTTTTGCCCAATTATATGCCAATAAAACAATTTAGATGAAATGAATACTTTCAAAATTATAAATCACCCAGATTAACCAAGTGTGAAATAGAGTATTTAACCTTATCTTCTGAAAAAAAAAATTGAATAAACCATAAATTAACTCCCAAAGGAAAAAAAAATATTCCAGTCATATGAACCACATATGAAGCTATGTGGCATGAACTCAGCAATATATTGGGACCAGCAGCCTTGGAAAACACTTGACCCAGAGATTGAGCTAGATCAACTATTAGTGGCTGAGCATGGATGGAGGCTGAGATGCATTGAGATCAAGTTCCCAGGTAAATAGCCACCGGAGAGGAAGGGAGAAGATCAGAAAAGGATCAATAGGTGAAAATAAGAGGGAAAAAAGACTAAAATTACTTATGCTCTAAAGAGGAATAAAATTCCGTTAAAAACTTTGAATATAAACAGATGAACCAAAAAAGAAGGAATTAATAACAGAAGGGAATATAGCTGAGTCCAGGTATCTATGAATAAATAACACAAGGCAAGAGAAAATGATTTAACATCTGATGAGACTGAGGAGTGTGTGGATTTAGAAGACAGCACAGAACAAGAAAATGCTATTTCCTAAAGGTTTAAAGAGAAAGAGGAATTGTGAGAGTAGAATTTGTGGTCTGCATAGCAGAAATAATGGACAGAGTAGAAAAACTTCAATAACAGCAAGAAGTCTCACTAAAGAAACAAAAGAGAGATAACCAATTGAAAGTGCAAATATATGGAAGTAAAGGAAATTGGAAGAAAGGAAGCAATAGATGGGGCAGCTAGGTGGTACAGTGGATAAAGCACCAGCCCTGAAGTCAGGAGGACCTGAGTTCAAATCAGACTTCAGACACTTAACACTTCCTAGATGTGTGACTCTGGGCAAGTCACTTAACCCCAATTTGCCTCAGCAAAAAAATAAATAAATAAATAAATAAATAAATAAAATAAAAAAATAAAGAAGAACTAAACAAATATAAGGATTATGGATCAAAGAATATAAGTGTAGAAAAGATAAAAATAAAAGGAATAAGGGAAAGACTAAATAAAGGTATAGAAAATGAAGTTTAAGAAAACAAAGAAATAAGCAAATTGAAGCGAAGCAGAGAAAGCAGGATTCTATATGAATACTTAAATGAGAGGAGGAAAAAGAGAAGAATAATTAACTCAAAAAACCCCCCTCCATAATAATAATCAAAACCACAAAGCCAGAGAAGGTTAAATTGTTATTGTTCCTACTTGAAAAGGACCAGAAATAATATCACAATGTCAAGGTCAAGACACAATATGAAGTTGGAAGGCTTTATCACAGGTCAGGCACAAATAGTTTGCTGGAACATTTGGGATTGACATGTCTCTAATTTTGTACATCCCACATTTCTTTTGGGCTATTGCAATTCTGCTTTGCTGATAGAGCACAATGCATTCTTTGATGCAGGTACTCCATGATGAGCAGTCCTGTGCTGATATCTACCCACCACATAATACCAAAGTTCTTCAGAGAGGTCTTGAGAATGTCCTTGTATCTGTATTATTTCTTCTGACCTTCATGTAAGCACTTACGTTGTATGAGTTCTCTATAAAATAGACTTTTAGGCAAGCATATGTTTGACATTCAAATACAATCAGCACATCCAAGTTGCACACTCTGCAAAGGAGTTTGAATGCTTGAAATAAAACTGGTGACAATTTTTAAAAAGATTAAGCTAAACCAACTGACCCAGAGCAATGTGTTAACAGCAGAATAAGAGTGGGGAGATAAATTTTTTTAAAAAGGAAATAAATGTAAGAATTTATTAACCTAACTCTCATAATTTTTAAATGCTTACATTTAACAATCCAATCAAATGTGGGGGGCGAAAGTGACAGATTGGATAAGAAAACAAAACTGTTGAATATAAGAAACATGTTTTTAAAACAAAAACATGAATAGAACAAAAAAGGAAGAACTGGAGCAAAAATACATTAAACAAATTTAAAAAAAAGAAAAATAGGAGTTTCAATTATGTTATCAAACAAAGCAAAAACAAAATTTCAAAGCATTAAAAAAAGAATAGACAAAGAAACTACACTATACTAAAAGGAACCAAAGATAACAATCCAATATTAATTGTAAACTTAACTGGTCCTTTGTATGTAAGTTCCCAAAGGAAATATTAATTAAGCTACAAATATTTATAGAAAGTAAAAGAACAGTGACAGAAGATTTCAAAGTCCTATTCTCAGTTTTGGATAAGTCTATCAGAAATATGAACAAAAGAGAAAATAAAAAGTTGAACAAATTCCTGGAGAAATTAGAACTACAAGATATATAACATATTTTAAACAGAACAGCAAAATATTATATGATATATGTGTATATTTTTGTCATTTAAGTAATGTCTGATTCTGTGACCCTTTTTGGGGTTCTCCTATCAAAGTACTAGAGTTAAAAAACTTTCAACAGCTCATTTTATAGTTGAGGAAACTGAAGCAAACAGGCTTAAGTGATTTGCCCAGGGTCACACAGCCGGCATGTGTTTGAGACTGGATTTGAACTCGGATTTTCCTGACTCCAGCCCTGGTGTCTGATGCACTGTACCATCTAGCTAGCCATATATACCTTAGTACCACATGGAGTTTTTCCAAATATTCAGCATGTATTAGGGTACAGAGATATGACAAAGAAAAATAAAAAGAAACAAGTAGTAAGTACATCCTTTAGAGATCTTAACACAACAAAAACAGTAATTAGTTCAGGAATTACTACTATACAAGCAAAAGATGCAGAACCAAATGGAAATTTAACCAATGAAATCTTAAAGAATGAATGGGTCAAAATACAAATAGCAGAAATAAATAATATGTGAAAGAAAATGATACTTCTGATTTATGAGACCAAAATTTCAAGTATGAACTTAAATCAGTCCTCAGGAGCGAAATCATATGTCTACAAACATACTTAAAAGAACTCCATCATTCTTCAAGATCACTTCAACACTAGAACTCACAGCTCATCAATATCCTTTTACCTCAGGGTCCCTCCTTCCTTATGATTGGAGAGGGTAAAGAGTGGAGATTGTTGAGCTTCTCTCAGATACTCCAAAAGTTCTATCAAACTTTAAAAGAGCAGTTATCTATACTACACAAATTATTTTCAAAAATTAAAAATAAAGGGGCAGCTAGGTGGCGCAGTGGCTAGAGCACCAGCCCTGAAGTCAGGAGGACCTGAGTTCAAATCTGATCTCAGACACGTAACAGCTGTGTGACCCTGGGCAAGTCACTTAACCCCAATTGCTTCAGCAAAAAGAAAAAAAAATTAAAAATAAAAGCATCCTACTAGAATCCTTTTATGAGAAAGATACAATACCAATACTTTAGTCCAGGAAAAGGAATATAAATCAATGCCATTAATGAATATAGATTTAAAAAATTTTTTCAATAAAATCCTGTCAAACAGATTATGGTAATTTATCTTTTTTACTACTAGCTTTTTATTTTCAAAATACACATTAAGATACTTTTCAACATTAATCTTGCAAAACCTTGTGTTCCAAATTTTTTTCCCTGCCTTTCTTTGCCTTTCTCCCCTCCCCTAGACAGAAGGTAATCCAATATAGGCTAAACATGTGCAATTCTTCTAAAAATATTTCCACATTTATCATGCTGCACAAGAAAAATCAGATCAAAAAGGGGAAAAATGAGGGGGAAAAAGCAAACAAACAATAACAAAAAAGGTGAAAATACTTTGTTGTGGTCCACATTCAGTTTCTATAGTCCTCTTTCTGTTTATCGATGGCTCTCTACATCACGTCTATTGAAATTGGCCAGAATCACCTCATTGTTGAAAAAAGCCATGCCCATCATAGTTGATCATCACATGATCTTGTTGTTGCTGTACAATGTTCTCCTGATTCTACTCACTTCACTTAGCATCGGTTCATGCACATCTCTCCAAGCCTTCTAAAATCACCCTGCTAATCACTTCTTATAGAACATAATATTCCATTACATTTGTATAACTTATTCAGCCATTCTCCAACTGATGGGCATCCACTCAGTTTCCAGTTTCTTGCCCCTACAAAAAGGGCTGCTACAAACATTTCTGCACATGTGAGTCCTTTTCCCTTTTTTATGATCTCTTTGGGATACAGATCCAGTAGAGACACTACTGGATCAAACGATATGTATAGTTTGATAGCCCTTTGGGCACAGAGCAAATTGCTCTCCAGAATGGTTGGATCAGTTCACAGTTCCACCAACAATATTTTGTTGTCACACTTTTTTCACATCCCCTTCAACATTTATTGTTATCTTTTCCTGTCATCTTAGCCAATTTGAGAGGTATGTGGTTATACCTCAGAGCTGTCTCAGAGGTCAATAGTGACTTTAGAGCATTTTTATATGGCTAGAAATGGCTTTAATTTCTTCGTTTGAAAATTGTTACAGTAATTTATCCAAGAAATCATTCATTATCACTAACGTGGATTTATACCAGGGATACAAGGATACTTCAGCATTAGTAAAACAATCTTCATTATTAATCATCTTAAAAACAAATATATATAAAACTGTAATTATACTACTGGAGGCAGAAAAAATGCCTTTGACAAAATATAGCATTTACTTAGGCTTTAAAAAACCAGCTCTGTAAAGTATCAGCCTAGAGGGATTGTTTCTGATATTATAAATAATATCTATCTAAAGTCAAAAACAAGCACCATATGTAGTGGGAATACACCAGAAACTTTTACATAAATAAAATAAAGCAAGGCTGACAACTTTCCCCACTATTATTATATGTAATTCTGGAAATGCTAACAATAGCAATAAGACAACAGAAAGAAATTAAAGGTGTAAAGATAGGTAAAGAGAAAATAGGAATCATTTTATTTCAGAAACGATCCCTTTAGATTGATGCAAAGAAATTAAAGCCATTTCTAGTCATATTTTAAAAAATGTTCTAAATCACTATTAATTAGGGAAATGCAATGTGATTCACAACAAAATATTTTCACCTTTTTTATTGTTTGCTTGCTTCCCCTTCCCCATTTTTTTCCTTTTTACTCTCAAACAAATTCTCAAAAATCACCTGTATTTCTATATGATTATAACAGCAAAATCCAACAGGCAATATGTAGAAATAACTACAAAGTGCATAAAGTATCTGGACATCAATCTATGAAAACACATACAAAAGAAGACTTGCATAGTTTCAATTGCCAATTCTCCTTGAAGAAATAATGAACAACTTTAAAAGTAGGAGGAATTTGGGCACCTAGGTGATCCAGTGGATAGAGCACCATCCTTGAAGTCAGGAGGACCTGAGTTCAAATCTGGTCTCAGATACTTAACACTTCCTAGCTGTGTGACCCTGGGCAAGTCACTTAACCCCAATTGCCTCAGAAAAAAACAAAACAAAACCAAAAAAAAGTAGTAAGAATAGTCACTTCTGATGTCTGGGATGTGATAAGGTAGTAAAAGTGACAATATTACCAAAATTAATTTATATTTTCAGTGCTATATCAATCAAGTTATCAAGAGATACATTATAAAACTTAATAAAATAACAAGAGAACTCATTTGGAAAAACAAAAGATCTGTAATATTAAGGGAAATGATGGAAAACAGATGAAAGGAATAGTACTTTCAGATGTCAGATTACATGTATTTTAAATTTTTTTAATAATAACTTTTTAAGTTTTTGTACAAACAAAATGAATGCAGACAAGATTAGAAGGGTAGCAATAAACTGGGAAAATATTTTTACATTCAAAGGTTATCTAATAAAGGATAAAGATATAGAGAATTGACTCAAATATATAAGAATTCAAGCCATTCTCCAATTGATAAATGGTCAAAAGATATGAACAGATAATTTTCAGATGAATAAATTGAAACTATTTCTAGTCACATGAAAAGGTCCTCCAAATCACTATTGATCAGAGAAATACAAATTAAGACAACTCTGAGGTACCACTACACACCTGTCAGATTGGCTAAGATGACAGGAAAGGATAATGACAAATGTTGGAGGAGATGTGGGAAAACTGGGACACTAATACATTGTTGGTGGAACTGTGAATGGATCCAACCATTCTGGAGAGCAATTTGGAGCTATGCTCAAAAAGTTGTCAAACTGTGCATACCCTTTGACCCAGCAGTGTTTCTACTGGGCCTATATCCCAAAGAGATCTTAGAGGAGGGAAAGGGCCCCACCTGTGCAAGAATGTTTGTGGCAGCCCTTTTTGTAGTGGCTAGAAACTGGAAACTGAAGGGATGCCCATCAATTGGAGAGTGGCTGAATAAATTATGGTGTATGAATGTTATGGAATATTATTGCTCTGTAAGAAACGACCAGCAAGATGATTTCAGAGAGGCCTGGAGGGACTTGCATGAACTGATGTTGAGTGAAACGAGCAGAACCAGGAGATCATCATACACAGCAACAACAGTATTACATGATAATCAATTCTGATGGACATGGCTCTCTGCAACAAAGAATTGTCTCAAACCAGTTCCAATTGTTCACTGAAGAAAACCATATACACCCAGAGAGAGGAAAATGAAATATGGACCACAACGTAACATTTTCATGATCTCTATTGACATTTGCTTGCATTGTGTTGCCTTTCTCTGATTCTTTTTTTTTCTTGTAGATAGGATTTTTCTTGCATAACTTCTCAAGCATTTCAACATTATTAACATGTAGTGGACTTCCTGCCATCTAGGGGAGGGGAGGGGACTGGGGGTAAAATTTGTAATGGAAAGCTTTGTAAAGATCAATGTTGGGGAACTACCCATATATATGTTATACAAATAAAAAGCTTTAATAAAAAAAAGTTATCAAACTGTGCATACCATTTGACCCAGCAGTGTTTCTACTGGGCCTATATCCCAAAGAGATCTTAAAGGAGGGAAAGGGACCCACATGTGCAAAAATGTTTGTGGCAGCCCTTTTTGTAGTGGCAAGAAAGTGGAACCTGAAAAGATGCCCATCAATTGGAGAATGGCTGAATAAATTGTGGTATATGAATGTTATGGAATATTATTGTTCTGTAAGAAATGACCAGCAGGATGATTTCAGAGAGGCCTGGAGAGACTTGCATGAACTGATGCTGAGTGAAATCAGCAGAACCAGGAGAATATTATACACAGAAACAAGACTATATGATGATCAGTTCTGATGGACATAATTCTCTTCAACAATGATGTGATTCAAACCAGTTCCTATTGTTCAGCGATGAAGATAGTCATATACATCCAGAGAGAGGCCTGAGGGAACTGAGTGTGGACCACAACACAGCATTTTAACACTTTCTGTGAATATTTCCATGCATTTTGTTTTTCTTCTTAGGTTGTTTTTTTTCTCTCTTTCTAGATCTGATGTTTCTTGTGCAGTAAGATAACTGTGTAGATATGTATACATATATTGGATTTGTCATATAATTTAACATATTTAGCATGTATTAGATTACCTGTCATCTAGGGGTAGGGGATGGGGGGAAGGAGGGGAAAAGCTTGGAAATAAAAAAGGTTTTGCAAAGGTCAATGTAGAAAAATCACTCATATGTTTTGTAAATAAAAAGCTTTTAATAAAAAATAATAACTTTTTAATTTTCAAAATATATGCAGTTTTCAACATTCATTCTTGCAAATCCTGTTCCAAATTTTTTCTTCCTCCCTTCCCCTACTCCCTCCCCTAGACAGCAAGTATTCCAATATATGTTAAATATATGCAATTCTTCTATACATATTTCCACAATTATCATGCTGCACAAGAAAAATCAGATCAAAAAGAGAGGAAAATGAGAAAGAAAACAAAAAGCAAACAAACAATACCAAAAAAGGTGAAAGTACCATGTTGTGATCCTAGTCCTCACGGTTCTCTTTCTGGATACAAATGACTCTCCATCACAAGTCTATTGGAATTGGTCTCTCAAATTATATTATATAGCAGTAGTCATCAAAAGCAACCAGTATTAATTTTAAAAAATAGAAAAGATCGCTGAAATAGACTAGAGAAAAAAATCAGAAACAAGTTACAATAATTCAATGTTCAATAAAGTAGAAAATATAAATTACTTAGGAAAGAGTTCCCTACTTCATATAAACCTCTGGGAAAACTGGAAAACAGTATGGCAGAAGTTAGATTTAGATCAACACCTAACACCATATTCCACAACATTCTAAATAGATATTTGATTTTATATTAGATGTCATATAATAAAAATGCTCAGAAGAGAAACTGATTGTATACATCTCACAGCTGTGACTTGGAGACTTATTCTTAACCAAACAAGGAAAAGAGGCAATTACAAAAGATAAAAGATATGACTTTAATTACATGAAATCCAAAGTTTTACATAGAAAAAAAGCAATACTCTTAGGATAAGAGTAAAACCAAATGGGAAAAAAATCTTCACATCAAATTGATCTGATAATAGTTTGATGTCTCTCAGAAACAATAGTACTCTCTCTCTCTCTCTCTCTCTCTCTCTCTCTCTCTGTGTGTGTGTGTGTGTGTGTGTTTCTCTCTAACACACACACACACACACACACACACACACCATTTTGCCATTTCCCAACAGATAAGTCGTCAAATGATATGAAGAAACAGTTCTTAAAAGGAGTGACAAAGAGGTAACAACTACATGAAAGAATAATAAAAGAAATGTAAAATAAGATAACTTTCAAGTTTTAATCCACCCTTACAAACTGGCAAAAATGACAAAAGATTCAAATAGTTCACATTGGAGGGGTAATAGAAAGATATAAAGGGTAAATAAACAAAGGTATTTGAATGTAATTATTATTCTGCTGGAAAAAATGACAAGTGTGATGAAAGGAAAAAGCTATATGAAATGATGCAGAAGGAAATAAGTAGAGCCAGGAAAGCAACATATACAAAAACTACCACAATATAATTGAAGAGAATATTACACACCCACACACCCACACCCACACCCACACACAAAATACTCATAAATCAAAAGTCTATGTTGAAAGCAATCATAGCCATATGAAAAAAAAGACTGGAAATCAATAATTAGAGAAATGCCAATTTAATCAGCTCATAGGTACTACCTCACACCATAATAGTGGAAAAGTTGACAAAAAGGAAAATGGTAAATGGTAATGGGGCTGTGGGAAAACAGAGAATTTCTTCTCTGTCCCACACTATCTACTTACCTGCTTTCTATAAGTAATTCCTGGAAAGGTGGGAAAAGATTGTGTGTCATTTGAGATCTCCTTCTTCATAGAACAGAAGAGGATCCTCCTGTAGAATAGGAAGGATGCTCCTCCCATTTCTGGAAGAATGAGCAATAGAAATTCCATGTATCCCTGGTAACCTGCTCTAAGCTCTCACTTTTTACTTTCTACCATCAGAATGTTCTTTATATGTAGTTTCAATCTGCTTTCCTCATTTTTTTGTGCTGATGGACTTAGCAGGGCTTGAAGAATGAGCACTATGGTTTGAACTGTTACTTTCCTTGTTGTTAGTCATCTTGAGTTTTTCAAATTTGATCCTTTATCTTATCCTGTGTGCCCCTATATTGGGGAAATCTAAATGCATATAAGGCAGTTTCTTGTAGAAAGATGAACTCTAGGCCTGGAGAGACTTGCATGAACTGATGCTAAATGAAATGAGCAGAACCAGGAAATCATTGTACACAGCAACAATAAGTCTATACGATGATCTATTCTGATGGACATGGTTCTCTCCAATGACGAGATGTTTCAAAGCAGTTCGAGTTGTTCAGTGATGAGGAGAGCCATGTACACCCAGGGAGAGGCTTGTGAGATCTGAGTCTGAACCACAACATAGCATTTTCACATTCTCTATTGATGTTTGCTTGCATTATGTTTTCCTTATCAGGTTTTTTTTCCTTTCCTGTACAGCAAGATAATTGTATAAATATGTATACACATATTTGAGCTGTCAAATATTTTAACATAATTAACATGTACTAGACTTCCTGCCATGTAGGGGGGTGGTGGGAGGTAGGATGGAAGAATTTGTAACAGAAAGCTTTGCAAGGGTCAATGTTGAAAAATTACCTATGCATATGTTTTGCAAATAAAAAGCTTAAAAAGAAAGAAAGAAAGAAAGAAAGAAAGAAAGAAAGAAAGAAACAAACGACCAGCAGGATGATTTCAGAGAGGACTGGAGAGACTTACATGAACTGATGCTGAGTGAAATGAGCAGAACCAGGAGATCATTATACACTGCAACAAGAAGTCTATACAATGATCAATTCGGATGGACATGGTTCTCTTCAGCAATGAGGTGATTCAGGCCAGCTCCAATGATTTTGTGATGAACAGAGTGTGGATCACAACATAGCATTTTCACTTCTTTTGTTGCTGTTTGCTTGATTTTATTTTCTTTCTCATTTTTCTTCCTTTTTGATCAGATTTTTCTTGTGCAGCAAGATAATTGTATTGTCTATAATCATTTTACATATATTTTCACCACATTTAACATATATTGGATTATTGCCATCTAGGGGAAAAAAATCTCCAGGGTCAGATGGACTTAGATATGAATTCTACTAAACATTTAAAGAACAATGAATTCCAATATTATATAAACTATTTGAAAATTATAGACCAATTTCCCTAATGAAAAAATCTTAAATAAAATATTAGCAAAGAGATTACAGAAAGTCATCTCCAGGATAATTCTGACCTTTTTGCTATTCTGCTGGATATGTGGTAGAATCTCAGAACTGCTAGAGTTTACATTTCAATAATTCATAGTGATTCAGAGTATTCTCCCCCATCCACCTATGATTCTAAATAGTCTAGGTTTCTTCCCTGAAGAATTGCCCATTCATATGCTTAGAACATTAATGAATGTGTAATGAACAAAGATAGTTAAAGGAGTTCTTTTGATAAAGGTAAAAAACCTGGAAAGTCAAGTAATGTCCATCTATTAAGGAATGACATAATTCACTAGGATATGTCAGTATGGTTAAATGCTATTTTGTTGTCAGAAATGAGAAAACAAAACTGATTTCAGAAAAGCCGGAAAGACTTACATGAACTGATGCAGAATGAAATGAGCAGAACCAAGAGAGCATTGTACACAGTCATAACAAGATTATATGATGATCAACTGTGATGGATTTGGCTTTTTTTTAACAATTCAGATATTCAAGGTTATTGCAATAGACTTGGGATGGAAAATGTCATTTTCATCCAGAGAGAGAAATATGGAGACTGTGTATTAAAAGACAGTATTTTCACCTTTTTAATACTGTTGTTAATACTGCTGTTATTTGTTTGCTTGTTTATTTTTCTTTCTAATGACTTGTTCCCTTTTGATTTGATTTTTCTTGCACAACATGACAAATATGGAAGTATATTTAAAAGAATTGCACAGAGGAAGGGAGAAAAGCATGTTTTACCAAAGTTCCCAAAAAACCTCCCAAGGCTTTTTTGTTAAATGTTGAAAACAAACTTTTTTGTATTATGTAAAATATCTTTAGACATATTTTGAAAAATAAAAAGCTACTTAAAAAAAAAGAATTGCACATATTTAACCTCTACCATAGTGCTTTCTGTCATAGGGAAGGCAGAGCTAAGGGAGGGAGGGAGAAAAATCTGGAACACAAAGTTTTACAAACATACATGTGAAAACTATCTTTACATGGATTTGGAAAAATAAAATACTATTTTAAAAAAGAAATGAGTTAACAGATTTCTGAGTCATGGAAAAACTTATACTAGCTATTGCAGAGTCAAATAAGCAGAATCAAAGGAATAATTTGCACTTTACCATCAATATTATAAGAAGAATATTAAAGACTTTTACAAAATTTTTGAAAAAAATGTGCTGAACCAGGAGAAAAATTAATAAAATAGCAATGATAGTCTAAAGACAAACAACTTTCAAAGCTCCAATCAATACAATGACCATTAATGATTTTAGGAGACCAATGAGATCACTTAAGGTGTAAGTTTCTGAGTTATGATTTAAACTTAGGTCTTCTAACTCCTTGTCCATCATTTGATCCACTGAACAATTTAGCTCCCTAGAGTAAGGGAAAGATATAGACAGATCCAGAAAGATAAAAGTCTGAGATTTGAGAAAGAAAAAAGAAAAGGTCAAGAGAGAAGAATTGGAAATATGGAGGTGGACTGTGAGAGAAAAGGAAAGAGAGGAAGAAGGAAGAGTCATGAAGAACTGGACATCTTGTCTGGGGCCAAAGGGCATGGTTGGTGAACAAATGGAGGGTAGAAATCCAAGATTCATGCCATTTGTGCCTAAGGGTTGAAGGTTGTTACTGCCATGAATGGCTTCACAAGTAGAGTCCATTGAAATCAATGAAAAAAATGCAAATGAAAGTGGACTCGCTGTACCAGATCTAAAACTATATTATAAAGCAACAGTCATCAAAACCATTTGGTACTGGCTAAGAAATAGAGTAGTCGATCAGCGGAATAAGTTAGCTCACAAAACACAATAGTCAATGACTATAGTAATACAGTGTTTGATAAACCCAAAGACCCCAGCTTCTGGGATAAGAACTCACTATTTGACAAAAATTGCTGGGAAAATTGGAAATTAGTATGGCAGAAACTAGGCACTAACCTACATCTAATACCATATACCAAGATAAGGTCAAAATGGGTTCATTATTTAGACAAAAAGAGTGATACTATAAGCAAATTAGAATATAGAGTAATCTAACTCTCAGATCTGTGGGGAAGGCAGGAATGTGTGGCTAAAGGAGAACTAGAGTTCACTATGGAATACAAAATAGATAATTTTGATTATATTAAGTTAAAAATTTTTTGTACAAACAAAACTAATGCAGATAAGATTAGAAGGGAAGCAGTGAAATGGGGAAAATTTTTATATCCAAGGGTTCTGATAAAGGCCTCATTTCTAAAATATATAGAGAATTCACTCAAATTTATAAGAATACAAGACATTCTTCAACTGATAAATAGTCAAAAGATATGAACAGATAATTTTCAGATGAAGAAATTAAAACCATTTCTAGTCATATGAAAAAATCATATTTTGATCAGAAAATTGCAAATTAAGACAGCTCTGAGATACCACTACATACCTCTTAGATTGGCAAAGATGACAGGAAAAGATAATGATGAATGTTGGAGAGGATGTGGGAAAACTGGGACACTAATACATTGTTGGTGGAATTGTGAATGGATCCAGTCATTCAGGAGAGCAATTTGGAACTATACCTAAAGGAGTATCAAACTATGCATACCCTTTGATCCAGCAGTGTCTCTACTGGATCTGTATCCCAAAGGGATCATAAAAAAGAGGAAAGGACCCACATATGCAAAAATGTTTGTAGCAGGCCTTTTCTAGTAGCAAGGAATTCAAAACTGGATGAAAGCCCATCAGTTGGAGAATGGCTGAATAAACTATGGTATATGAATGTTATGGAATATTATTGTTCAATAAGAAATGATCAGCAGGGTAATTTCAGAAAGGCCTGGAGAGACTTTTGTGAACTGATGCTAAATGAAGTGAGTAGAATAAAAAAAATAAAAAAAAAACATTGCACACAGCAATCTCAAGATTATATGACAATCAATTCTGATGGACATGGCTGTTTTCAAAAATAAAGTGATTCGGGCTAGTTCCAATGGTCTTGTGATGAAGAGAGCCATCTGCACCCAGAGAGAGATCTGTGGGAAATTAATGTGGATCACAATAGAGTATTTCCACTTTTTTGTTGTTGTTTGCTTGCTTTTTGTTTTCTTTCTCATTTTCTTCCCTTTTTGATCTGATATTTCTTGTACAGCATGGTAATTGTGTAAATATGTACAGAAGAATTGCACATATTTAACTTATATTGGATTAGTTGCTGTCTAGGGGAGGTGGTAGGTTAAGGGAGGAAGAAAACAAATTTGGAACACAAGGTTTTGCAAGAGTAAATGTTGAAAACTATCAATGCATGTTTTGAAAATAAAGTTTTAAAAATTTAAAAAGGGGAGAGGAAAGAAATTTACTCTAGTTTAAAAGGAATAGCAAGTTGGACTTAATAAATTTGCATTTCCAAGGGAAAAAAAAACAACCAAGTAGAGTTCATGGACTTCTTGGAGACTTGAGGAAAAAACCCAGGAAGCAGGGGCATTTTCTTCAACCCATCCTGTGTCATTAGAATTTGATGTGAAGTTATAGGTCAGGAATTATCCTTCAGGCTTTTTCTCTTGCAGGGCACAGTGAAAAACATCCATGGACAACCAGAGGTACTGATTGGAGTCAGGCCCAATTGTTCATTTTGGAATGAAATGTGGAAGAAGTGAACTAATCACTTGGAATGTCTATAGTATCCTATCTGGAGCCAAAGGCTCTGGTTGCCTAGTCCACTCATACATTCCCTTTACCTTAACTATAAAATTATTCCTTCTCTTTTCCTTTCTCTTTCTTCTCTCAATCCTCTGGTTTTCCCATTGCATTCTCACCATCAGTTTTTTCATTTCTAAAGGCCTAGATCTTTCTCTGTCTGGGTCTATTCATATTTTCCTCTTAACAAAGTGCCAAATGCTCTTATAGTATGTAGCCTTAGAGAAAGCTGAGCCACCTCCTCTTACTGCAGCTTCCTTGATGGACCTTTCCAGTTTTTTGTTTGTTTGTTTGTTTGTTTTGACCTTTCCAGTTTTAAGAAAACAAGTTGATGAAGCTCTTGAAATTGAGGTGAATTCCCCCTATTTAAGCTTCTCCTGGCATATATAGAGTAAGGGGGAACAGGGCAGATGGCAAGATATTTCAGTCAGGTAGTTATGGGCAAATGATCTAGAATATTTTCAATATATTCCCACTTTCACTTTCCAGCTAAGTGGGGCAGTTAGATGACTTGTTGGATAGAATGCCATGATAGGAAGTCAGGAAATCTCATTTTTCTGAGTTCAAATCTGTCCCCAGACACTTCCAACTTGTATGACTTTGAAGAAGTCACTTAACTCTGCCTCAGTTTCTTCAACTCAGTAAAATGAACTGGAGAAGGAAATAGCAAACCACTCCAGTGTCTTTGCCAAGAAAAATCCAGATACAGTTATAGAGTCAGAAAAACTGAAATGACTGAACAACAGTAGTCACATTCCAAAAAGGAAACTGAGATGACTTCAGAAAAGATAAAGATTGTTCTTCCTTAAAGAATAGCTCTAAATTTCCAAAGTGAAGATTGCTTTGCACTAGCTGGATCCTATTTCCTTTTCCTGCAGAAAGTTTAAATACAGAATTATTAGTGAGGTAGATAAGAAGGAGACTTGGAAATGTGAAGTGCAATACTGACACAATATAAATTGTAATTATATTATTATGTAATAATTACATTATTTCTTCCTTTCTCTTTTTAAGGTATCTGACATCTTTATAGTCCTGTGCTCCCTTAATTTCCCCTGAAATGCTTCTAGTGATTACACAGTAGGATTAGGGAAAGGTGCTTGTCAAGATATTAATGTCTGCTAGGATTTTTCCGTAGGCTTCCCAACAGTCCATGGACTATACTCTGTCACTCCACTCATGGAGACTCCAGTTAATAGAAGGAATGAAGATTCGATTAAGGAAGCCATTTACCTCACACTGCCAACATGGATAGAATCCCAAAGTCCCAGCAGCCCATGCTCTGGGCTCTGTACTTCATACAGAACCAAGGATCCTGCTGCTCTTCTCTAATAATGAGAGAGAGTCATCATCCTCGCTAGTCCCTCCCCAAATGACCAAAGACAGACCCATACAACCGTTGATTGTTCATCCAAGGAAGGGAGGTGTCCTGACAATGCAGCTTGGATTAGGAGGAAACTGTAGGATTCACCAGCACTCCCTGTAGCTTACCATCAGCTGCAAGAGCTTTCAGAAGACTCCATCTGAAGAAATTCTGTGGGGTTCAATTCTTCCTTCCTGGTATGATGACTGGTTTCTTGGAGTTAGAAGGAGAGAGATCAGGACAGCTACTACAGGAGCATCAACCTTGGACCTGGCTGGAAGTCTGAGGAACTGACTAAGAAAACTAAGTGGCTATACAATAGATAAATGGTCAAGGGATATGAACAGACAATTTTCAGATGATGAAATTAAAACCAGGGGGGCGGAGCCAAGATGGCGGAGTGAAAAGGTGACTTTCTGCCTCTCCTCCGATCTTCTCTCAAATCAACAATAAAATAAGCCTCTGAACTGATCTTCAAGTCAACGAACTCAGAAATATTTGGGCACGGTTCTCTGGAGAACTTCATATCAGGTTAGTCGGACTCCGACAGAGAGATAAATAGACGACAACTGTGCAGGCCGGAAGTGAGGGTGGGACTCAGCTCGGCTCACCGTGGAAGAAATTCCAAACTCCAAACTCCAAATTCCAAACACCTAGAGTTTATCTGAGGCACTCGGGACACTCTGCCCTGATTGGGGACAGGTGTTCTGGCAGACTTGCCTTGTTTAAGGAGTAATTCGTACTTAGTCCTAGCCCCCACCAGCCCAGCACCTTAAGTCAACTCGCCGAAGTGCCCCAGGGCAAAGCGTCTTCAGCCGAGGTTTTTTTTTTTTCCCCCTACCTTAAAGAGATATCCACTCTGTCTAAAAAAAAAAATGATGAAGAAGCAAAAGAGAGCTCTCACCATAGACAGCTTTTATCAAGGCAAAGAAACGACCTCAGATACAGAGGTTTCTTTAGACAAAAATCCAGAAAAAAACAGCCACGACCATCACTGGTCCCCGTTTCAAAAGGCCTTTCTGGAAGATTGCATAAAGAACCTCAAAAGAGAGCTGGAGGATAAATGGGAAAATAAATTGAAATCAGTGCAAGAAGGATACAGTATCTTGCAAGAAGGATATGATGCTCTGCAAAAGAGATATGAAAAAGACACCAATTTATTAAAAAATAAAATTAGTGAAGTGGAAAAAGAGTGCAGGGAACAAATTGGCCAGTTACAAAAGGAACTTAAAAAGGTAACCGAAGAAAACAACACTTTAAAAATAAGAATTGAACAAATGCAAGTGAATGACTCACTAAGACTTGAAGAATCAGTCAAACAAAAACAAAAAAATGAAAAATTAGAAGAAAATATGAAATATCTCCTAGGAAAAACAACTGACTTAGAAAATAGATCTAGGAGAGACAATCTAAGGATTATTGGACTTCCTGAAAGCCATGATCAAAAAAAGAATCTGGACACTATCTTCCAGGAAATCCTGAAAGAAAACTGCCCTGAGATTGTAGAATCAAAGGGCAAGATCGCCATTGAAAGAATTCACCGATCACCTCCTGAAAGAGACCCCAAAATTAAAACCCCAAGGAATATCGTGGCTAAATTTCAGGACTATAGCACCAAGGAACAGATTCTGCTAGCAGCTAGAAAGAAACAATTCAAATACCGAGGATCAATAATTAGAATCTGTCAGGATCCGACAGCTTCCACACTGAAGGATCGAAGGGCCTGGAACCAGATATTCCGAAGGGCAAAGGAACTTGGATTACAGCCAAG
>JAJPUD010003701.1:209929-233014 GCA_023553655.1 Myrmecobius fasciatus | reverse complement strand
TGAGGCAATTGGGGTTAAGTGACTTGCCCATGGTCACACAGCTAGGAAGTGTCTGAGACCAGATTTGAACTCAGGTCCTCCTGATTTCAGGGCTGGTGCTCTAACCACTGTGCCACCTAGCTGCCCCTCTACCAAACATTTAAAGAATAATTAATTCCAATACTATGAAAACTATTTGAAAAAACAGGGAAAGAAAGAATCCTACCAAATTCCTTTTATGACTCAGATATGGTGCTGTTATTGAAACCAGGTAGGGTGAAAACAGAGAAAGAAAATTATAGATCAATTTCCCTAATGAATATTGATGAAAAAATTTTAAATAAATATCAGCAAAGAGATTACAAAAAGTCATCCCCAGAATAATATACCATGACCAAATAGGATTTATACCAGGAAGGCAGGGCTGGTTCAATATTAGGAAAACTATTAGCATAATTGACTATATCAATAGCCAAACTAACAAAAACTATATGATTATCTCAATAGATGCAGAAAAAGCATTTGATAAAATTCAACACCCATTACTACTAAAAACAATTGAGAGTATAGGAATAAAGTGAACTTTTCCATAAAATGATCAGCAGCATTTATTTAAAATCATCAGCAAGAATCATAGATAAACTAGAACCATTTCCAACAACAAGTTTGTCCACTATCACCATTAATATTCAATATTGTATTAGAAATGTTAGCTTTGCAACAAATTGGGAAATCATCTTTACATTTAAGGGTTCTGATAAAAGCCTTATTTCTAAAATATATAGAGAATTGTCTCATATTTATAATAATTCAAGCCATTCTCCAATTGATAAATGGTCAAAGGATATGAACAGACAATTTTCAGATGATGAAATTAAAACTCTTTCTAGTCATATGAAAAGGTGCTCCAAATCACTATTGATCAGAGAAATGCAAATTAAGACAAGTCTGAGATACATTACACATCTGTCAGATTGGCTAAAATGGCAGGAAAAGATAGTGACGGGTGTTGGAGGGGATGTGGGAAAGCTGGGACACTGATGCATTGTTGGTGGAACTGTGAATGGATGCAACCATTCTGGAGAGCAATTTGGAACTATGTTCAAAAAGTTATCAAACTGTGCATACCCTTTGACCCAGCAGTGTTTCTATTGGGCCTATATCCCAAAGAGATCTTAAAGGAAGGAAAGGGCCCCACATGTGCAAAAATGTTTGTGGCAGCCCTTTTTGTAGCAACAAGAAACTGGAAACTGAGTGGATGCCCATTTGTTGGAGAAAGGCTGAATAAGTTATGGTATATGAATATTATGGAATATCATTGCTTTATAAAAAATGATCAGCAGGATGATATCAGAGAGGCCTGGAGAGACTTACATGAACTAATGCTAAGTGAAATGAGGAGAACCAGGAGATCATTGTATATGGCAACAACAAGATTATACAATGATCAATTCTGATGGAAGTGATTCTTTTCAACAATGAGATGATTCAGTCCAGTTCCAATGATCTTGTGATGAAGAGAGCCAATTGCAGTAAGAGAGAGGACTGTGGAAACTGAAGCAGGATCACAACATAGCATTCTCACTTTTTTTTGTTGTTTGCTTGCATTTTGTTTTCTTTCTCATTTTTTTTTCTTTTTGATTTGATTTTTTCTTCTGAAGCAAGATAATTGTACAAATATGTATACACATATTGGGTTTAACACATATTTTTAACATGTTTAACATACATTGAATTACTTTCCATCTAGGAGAAAGGGTGAGGGGAAGGGTGGAAATTGGGAACAAAAGGTTTTGCAAGGGTTAATGTTGAAAAATGATCCATGCAGATGTTTTAAAAATAAAACTTTAATAAAAAAGAAAAATTGTGATCAACTATTTTAGATTTAACTCTTCTCAGCAATTCAGTGATCCAAGGTAATTCCAATAAACTTCAAATGGAAAATGCCATCTGCATCCAGAGAGAGAACAATAACAATGGAGATGGAATGCAGATCAAAGTTTTTTTTTTCTTCACCTTTTTTCTTGTTTTTTTTCATTCTCATGGTTTTTTCCTTTTGTTCTGATTTTTCTTTCCCAACATAATCCATATGGAAATATGTAAAAAAGGAATAGGCATACAAATCTAAGAAAAAATAAAATAAAATAATTCTATTTAAAATAACTGTAGTCAATATAAAATACTTGGGATTCTACCTGCCAAACTAGGAATTATATAAACATAATTACAAAACATTTTGTACACAAATAAAGACAAATCTAAGCAATTGGAGAAATATTAATTGTTCATGGATAGTCCAAATCAATATAATAAAAAGGACAACTCTGTTTTAAGTTAATTTACTTGTTCAGTGCCATATCAAACTACCAAAGAAATATTTTGTAGAGCAAAAAAAAATTCATCTGGGAAACAAAAGGTCAAGAATATTAATGAAATCCATGAAAAAATATTAAGGAAGGTAGCCTAGCAGTTTCAGATTTCAACTACATTACAAAGGAGATTAATGAAAACTATCTAGTATTGGCTAAGAAATGGAGTGGTAAATCAAAAGAATAGATTATGTGCACAATACCTAATAATAAAAGAGCATTATAATCTAGAATTAATAAACTCCTAAATCCAAAATTTTGGGATAAGAACTAAACACTTGACAAAATTGTTGGGAGAACTGGAAAGCAATTTGGCAGAGATCAACATCCCACAGTGTATAGCAAGAGAATGTAAAAAGTGATAAACGATTTAGACCTAAAATTAACAGAGCATCTGTCAAATCTATGGATAAGGGGAGAGTTTAATACCAAATAAGCAATAGAGGGGATTATGAGAAGTAAAATGAATAATTTTGATTATGTGAAATTAAAAAGCTTTTGCACAAGCAAAAGTAATGTAGCCAAAATTAGGAGGAAAACAAAATTGGGGGGAAATTTTTTTTTTGCAGAAAATCCTCTTATAAATGTCTTATTTCTCAAAAATATAGGGAATTGAGACAAATTTATAAAAATAAGAGCACTTCCCCAGTTGGTAAATGGCCAAAAGGTATGAACATGCAGTTTCTAGAAAAAAAGAAATCAAAACTATCAATAGTTACATGAAAAAGTGATAATAGAACCAAAGGAACATTCTATACAATAACAGAAATATGTAGGGATGATTGACTCTGAAAGACTTAGCTATTCTGAGCAAGACAATGATCCAAGACAATTCCAAAGGACTCATGACTGAAAATGCTATACACCTTTATAGAGAGAATGGATGAACTCTGAGTGCAGATTGAAACATATTCTCTTTTATTTTATTTTTGTTTTATTTTGTTTGTAGTTTTTTTGTAACATGGTTACTATGGAAATATGTTGTGTGTGGCTTTGCATAAAAAATGGAAATCAAATTGTTTGCTTTCTCAAGGACAGCAGAAAGGATGGGAGAGAAGAACAGAATTTGAAACTCAAAATTAAAAAAAATAACGACAATTTTCACATATAATTGGAAAATATTTAGTGAAATCACTAAAAAATTTCAAAAATAAGGTAATAGTACAATTGCTGGAATTTTATCAATAATCAAGTCAGTGGCATCAAATTGTTCTAAAGTAATTATATTCTTCATTACCAGGGAACTTAAAATTAAAAAATTTAAAAAAGCCAATAGCACTTAAGAATGTCCATGATGAAACAGTACAAAGGACTAATTTAATGAAATCTCAACCTATAAGTAAACAGTTTGTTTTTGATCTTTTGTGTGATGGGAGGGATGCATAAAACACTTCTGTTGTATACTAATATACATGATTTGTCTGAAGGAAAAGTAATTGTTTACTTATTTGAGTCCTGAGCTAAACCACTTGCTTTTTCCATGCAGCACCATTTTTACTTGAAAGGACAGCTAACAGACAATGATTATTCAGAGGTGGGTATCTGGCAGACATTTTCTTGAAAATGAACTAAGAGAGCCTGTCACATCAAGGACTGATAATATTTGTTGCCAATAATAAAATTTGAGCTTTCATGAAAAAATTAGAATTTTGGAAAACTTGTATTGGCCACTGTGAGCTAGTGATATTAACGTGATTTTTGGTGGAGATATTGTATAATGAAATGTGTCAACATTTGAAAAATCTGTGTAATTTAGTAAATCAATATTTTCTAAATGATAAGTGTAGAGAGGTTACAAAATTATGTATGAGCAAAAGATCTATTTAAAGTACAAACTGGTTTGAGTCAAACTAAAAGACTTAAAAAGTGACTTAAAGAAATAGGTCTTTATGCATAAAGTAAAAGGAACCATTTGAAAAATTTTTTGTAAGGAGAATGACAAAATCAGAATTGAAAATTATTAAGACAGAGCTTTTCAGGATACATTGGAGGGAGAAGCTGGCAACTGGAAGATAAGATCAAGAACTTATTATGGTGGTGATTTCACCCTCTACAAATCTATAATATATTGGGTGCATATTGTCATACAGCAATCTTTCTACTCCACTTTTATTGATTCTTTATCTCATTCCTTAACTAAAGATGAGCTTAAATACCCTTTGTTTTTCATAGGTTCTTCACCTCCGTGTGTGTCTAGACCCCTTTGGCAATCTGGTATCAGGAAGAACTGTGTTCAAATCCCAGCCTCAGATACTTACTAGTTATTTGACCCTGGAAAATTCATTTAACCTCAGTTTCCTCAACTGTAAAATGAGGATAATAATAGTACTGACCTCCCAGAGTTGTTGTGAAGATCAAATGAGATAATCACTTAGCACAGTGCTTAGAACATAATAGGCAATATGTAAAAACTTATTTTTTGTGAGAATATTCTTGATAATTCACTTAACCTCAATTTCCTCATCTATAAAATGGAGATATTATCTCCCAGAGTTGTTATGATGATCAAATGAGATAATAACACTAAGCTACTAAACACAGTGTCTGACACATAGTAAACACTATATAAATGTTAACTTTTATTATTGAGTATTTTGAATATGTTCACTATAGAAAAATCCAAATGCAAAGGGGCCTTGGAAAAGCAAGTATTTTAATGCACTGTTGGTAGAACTCTGAACTGGTTCAGCCCTTCTGGAAAGCAATTTGGAACCATGCCCTCAAAACTAATAGATTGTTCATACCTTTTGATCCAGTGATATCACTACTAGATTTATACTCCAGAGAAATCAAAGAAAAGACTCATGTAAAAATATTTAGAGTAGCATTTTTTTGTAGAGGTAAAGAATTGGAAACTGAGGAAGATGCCCATCAATTACTGAACTATTTATAACATACGAATGTGAATTCTTGTAGTGTTAGAAATAATGAAGGGTTTCAGAGAAACCTGGGAAGACACATATTCATATAAAGCAAAATAAGCAGAAGTATAGGAACAATTTTTATAATAGCAATAATGTAAACACAAACCACTTTAAAAGACTTAGGAATTCTGATGAACACAATAACAATTCACAATTTTAGAAGACTAATATTAACTACATCCTTAACTACATCCAAATAAGGTGAGGCATTTTTGGGATGGGGAAGGAAGGGGACCAATATGCTTTTTTGTGACTAAAAATACTCCTTAGAATCTTGTTTATTCTATGAAGTTACACCATCTCTGAGGAAAAGAGGAAGGAAGCATAGAAAAATAGAGAGCCAGGAAGACCTGAATTCAAATGCTGCCTCTAAGAGTGTGAAACTGGGCAAATTACTTGACCCCTATAGATCCAATGCAGTTCTTTAAGACTTTAAGTCTTAGAGCAGATGGTGCTGATTTGAATTGGCTCCTTATACCAATAAAATCATAGGTCCAATTCCTATCCCTGTTACGGAAAAAATGACACAGAAAGTTCCCAGATAACCCCTATCCAAGTCATCATAAATTTCATATTGCTGGAGTCTGATTAAGGGCATCTAAATCTTATTTTTCTTTTATACTTGTTACAACGGTACACTCCAGTTTCTGTCCTTCCACATCCCTCTTTAAGTAAGAACCAATTTATCTTTGGAACACAGTAATGAAGCATTTGCCATTAACTACTTTATGACTTTTTTTTTTACATATGCACCAAGAAAAAAAGGCTAAATTGCATTGGTGAGTTATTAAAAACAAGACTCAATGCTGGAATTATTTATTGCATTTTTAATGCTATGTGGCAGTTTATTTTATTTCTGAATACTTAATTTTAAAAGTCCCTGACCCTGAAATAAATTTGTATTCCAAAAGCTAAACAAGGTCAGTCTTGTTGGCCAGATTAATTTCTGGAAAAGTGATGTTCATATTTCCATTCAATTTAACTTCAACAGTTATGTGTTGAGGACCTACTATGTGCAGTGCTCAGGGCTAGGGAATGTACATATCCATTTCTCATCTCTGTTCTGAATTGTAATTCCATACCTCTATGGGCCTGCTGGACACCTCTATCCAGCAGGCATCTCAGACTCAACTTGTTTAAAATAGATCTCATAATATTTACTCCCAAACTTCTCTCCTTGTTCTCTCATAACTAGATGAGACAATATCATTTTCCATTCAACTGGGCTGATAGCCTTGGAATCATTTTTGTTCTTCACTTTCACTGACTCTTTAACCAATCATTTACTGTCTTGTTGATCCCCCCCCACACATCTCTCATCTGTCTCTCATTCTCTTCACTCATATAAGCTTCATTATTCCTTGCTTATAATATTGTAATAGACTCTTCAAAGAAAGAAAGAAGAGGGGGAGAGAAAAGAAGGAAAAAAAGAAAGACATAACAAAAAAAGAAAAGAAGGAAGAGAAAGAGGGAAGAAAGGAAGGAACAAAGGAAAGAAGGGAAGGAAGGAATGAAGGAAGAAAAAAAGAAAGAAAGAGAGAGAGAGAAAGAAAGAAAGAAAGAGAGAGAGAAAGAGAGAAAGAGAGAAAGAAAGAAGAGAAAAGCAATGAGCCTCATTAAGAAGGTCCCAGTGGACAAGAAATCTCCCAGAGAACCAATGAATTACCTAAAAGTCCCTCCTTGAATGCCTTCTGGCTCAGTTTAGCTACTGGGTGACAATGAAAACAACTCCTCAATAAAGAGTTAAAAAGCTTCTTTTTTTCCAGTGAGTCATCAGCCACTGCTCTGGCTTCTCTCTTTCCTTGATAAATGTTAGCTCAGGGCTATCTCCCTTTATCCTGTGGCCTTTATAAATTATGGCATAAGGTGTCTGTAAAATGGCTTTTCAGAAATGTGAAACAGATAATACCTCGCCACCTTTCCATAACCCTCTTTCAAAGGAAGTAACACAGGGAGATGATTGAACCCTTTGTGACTATTGTTCACTCAACAACATTCACATTTCTTTTCATCATTAGATACTTAATCTGGCAGTGATTTTTCAATACAAACTCTTTTTCTTTCTTTGACATCCTGTTCCAATATATTTTATCTGCTCATTTGACACAGTCTGATGCATTGTCTCAATGCAGACTCACACAAGAGCCCAAGGGACTCTGCCTTCCTAATGCTAAAGGGATGATCAAGATTGTACCTGAAGATAAACTCTCCACATTCATTCACTGAGTGAAGTGGATTGAGCACTTTGTGCCCAGTCCTGTGCTAGTCATTGTGTTGACACAGTGTCCTCAAGGAGCTTCTCATCCATTTGAAGAAAGGAGACTATTAGACATAATAACTACAATTAGAGTAACACAAGATCATATATACTAAGTGACAGAATGTGGGGTGCAGACATTAAGTGATGAATGATAAGTGCCCATCAGTAGCAGGCTATTGAAGGTGACAGGGATGGGTGAGTAGAGACCACAGGTATCATAGAGCATTCCTTCAAGAGAAATCACTATTCAGGGAAGGCTTCACAGAGGAGTACAATTTACCAATAAGCATTTATTAAGTATCCATCATTTGTCAGGCATTTGGGATGCAAATAAAAGAGGGAATTTACAATGGGTTTATAGCCCAAACTGGAAGGATAAGTAGCCAAGTTTGGGCTGATAAAAAGGATAAAGGAAACAAAGAAGGGACCTCAAAGACAATCCAGTCCAAATCCTTCATTTTATAGATAAAGAAACTGAGGTCAAGGGAGGTTCTGTGATTAACCGAAGGTCACACTGGTACCATTCACTATTCCTCACTGAAAAACCATTACTAGCATAGGTGAAGATGTGTCTGATAAGTTGAGGAAATAATGTTATGGAGGGTTTGTGCTGGGGAATTACTAGACATAAGTCCCCTAGGAAATAGCTCCTTAGCATGCAGCTGACATCATTTGGTAATTAGTCATGGGATTTGAAGAAATAGCTTAATTATTATCCCAGGAAGTATCTTCAGAAACACAATTTGCACCAACTGCTAACAATTCTTATGCTTGCTCATAGGTCAGACCTGGAGTTAAATTCAAGATAGAAATGATTCAGCTCTGATAGTCTTTTTTTTTTAACTTTATTTGGTTTTCTTTTCTTTCTTTTCTTTTTTAATATAAATATGTATTTATTTTTCAAAATGCATGCAGAGATAGTTTTTAACATTCACCCTTGCAAAACCTTGTGTTGCAATTTTTTCTTCCTCCTTCCTTCCTTCCTCCCCTATTCCCTAGATAGGAAACAATACACTACATGTTAAACATGTTCAATTCTTCTAAACATATTTTCATATTCATTATGTTGCACAAGAAAATGAAGATCAAAAGGGGGAAAATAACACAAGAAAGAGAAAAACAACCAAGCAAACAAATAACAACCCCACAAAAAGGTGAAAATACTATGCTTTGATCAGCATTCAATCTCCATAATCCTCTCTCTGGATGCTGATGGTATTTTCCATCATAGGTCTATTGAAATTGCCTTGAATCACCCCATTGTTGAAAAGAACCAAGTCCATCACAATTGATCATCACTTAATCTTATTGTTGCTATGTACAATGTTCTCTTGATTCTGCTCACTTCACTCAGCATTACTTTATGTAAATCTTTCCAGGCTTTTCTGAAATCAGCCTATTTGTCATTTCTTATAGAACAATGATTTTCCATTACATTAACATAGTATAACATATTCAGCCATTCCCCAAGTGATGGGCATCCACTCAATTTCTGATGGTCTTTCTAAGGGTTATTTGTGTCGACATCAAGAGCTCTGACAGCTTCTGTTCTGGAAATAGACCAGATTCTGCTGGAATGAAGAGGAAAATCACCTCATTCAATATAATTGTCCTAGGATGTGGCACCTCAACATTTCTTTTAGATACAATCCCAGAAAGTTACTTAAGCTTGTGGCCCAGTGTTGTGGGGAAGGAAAAGGCAGTATCAATATTTAAATTATGCTTCTTCTTTTATTTTGTTTTGTTTTGTTTTGGTTTTAGTTTCTCTTTCTTGAATGTTTAAGCTTTTATCCAACCTAGACAAAATGGGGACATAAGCCAAATTTTTCATCCATGAATAGCTCTATATCTTCCTCATATCCTTCCTCCTTTCTTTCTGTACCCATTTTCCCCTCCTCTCTACTCCCTCCGTTTGTGTTCTCTGTTGTCTCCTTCATCACTGCACTCTCTTTGAGTTTGTATCTCCTTGTACTTTACTAGACCCCTTAGACCACTTCTTCCATATCTTCCCTACTCCCTCACTTACTTTCCTAAGTGACCCCTACTCTCTCAACCCCATTAGTGTTCCCCTTCCTCCTCTAATGTGTCCCTCCCTGAACTCTCCCTAACTTCTTGCCATACATCTTGTCTATTTAAAAGGGTATTCTTAGAAATACATCTTAAACCCCTAAGAGATTATCTCATCTTCCTTTTGGCAGGCAAGATAGGTAGCAACTGAGGCTCAAAGAATGGCTTGCCTGAGATTCCACAGCTAGTAAATGGAAATAAAGTGACCGGGGAACCAGAACCCAACTCCCCTGCAACCTAATATGATATTATTATTAATAATAGCTATAACAATTGTCAACATTAATATAGCATTTACTATGTGCCAGGCACTGTACCAAGAGCTTTATAAACATTCTTTCATTTGATCCTCATAACAATCCTGGGAGATAGGTGCTATTAATAGCCCCATTTTACAGATGAGGAAACTGAGGCAAACAGATTAAAGTGATTTGCCCAGGGTTATACAACTTGTAAGGGCCTGAGACTGAATTCAAACTCATGTTTTCCTGACTCCAGATGAAGTGCTCTTTACCATCTCAGCAAGTGTAAACCATTTCATCCTATAACAGTTTAGCCCAGGGTCAGTTTATTCTAACCTCTCATGGCCAAGTGGTCTAGACTTCAGGTCCAGGACAGGGCTTGGTAGAGTCTAATGATGGCATTCAATTCTCCAAAGTTTGGTTGCTGAGATGAAGGCAAATATTGTATTTCTCTTTCCAGCTTTAATTGGTCCATTATTTTTTAAATTGTGTAAATGAGGGAATAAAAAAAGACAGTGGAACACTGTATTTATCACACTCTAATTAATATTCTTCATTACTACAAAGACAGGAACATGGTTGTAATATTTTCTCAAAAAGTTTTAATTGAACCAAGCAGGGGTGAAGAGGCGGGGGTTAGAGTGGGAACCAGCTTTCTTGGATGCATGGCTGTTGTTGAGTTTTTTTCCCCCAATTCTTTACAATTTGTGCTGCTTGAAAAGCACACATCTTATTAGCATGACTCGAGCCTTAGTTAATTATGAACTAAAACAAAATGGCATTTAATGCTGTGCTGAAGCTTTAATTAAAACCACAACCTTCATTCCCAGGAACTCATTGGAGTAAGGTGGTTATTATAAAATGGCATTGAATCCTGCCAAGATAGCTGGAGCCCTTACCTTCACCCCCCTCCCCAATCTGGCACTGCTGGAAAGTTATTGCTTTTGGATGCTCTCTTTTCTTGGCAAAGGGGCTCCCTTCTACCTCCTCTGCCAGCAGAAAGTAACCTTGTTTGTGAATTCCAACAAAATAAGCCTTTGTAAAACACAGGAGCATGGAATGATAGATTTAGAACTGCCTGACCCGACCATCTGGTTAGACTGCAAATAACCTGCTGTCTTCGGCTGAAAATTGTCAAAAGGTATGAAAATAATGTGTCTCTGTTACCTGACCACCAAGTTTAGCTTGTTATAAGGAAATGTAGTCTAGCTTCTCTAAAGGTTATCTACTATTGGCTACCGCATTAATTGGTCACTAATTCACATTTTCCTCTTTGCTGTAGTTCCCAGAGTCCACAACAGTTTTTATAATTGGATCATATGCCAAGGTGGCCAAGGAAAGGCATATGCTAGGAGACATGGTGAATAGAATGTTAGACCTGAGATCAGGAAAGTTTTAATTTACATTCTGTCTCAGACACATTACTAGCTGTGTGAATCTGGAAAAATCACTCACTCTCTCAGCTGCAGTTTCCTTATCTGTAAAATAAAAATAATAATAGCTCCTATTTTACTGGGTTGTTGTAAGAATTAAATGAAATGTTTTGTAAAATTCTTTGCAAAGCTTAAAGTGCTATATAAACTCTATTGTTATTATTATTTAAGGCAAAGGGATAGAGATAACCCAGTCAGGCATAATTTGTCTTTGGATTTTGGTTAACCACAGTAACCTGCTACCTTAGGGGTCCTTGGGATACTCATATTCCAGCAAGACAGATAGATAATAACAAAAGAAAGAAGTTGACAAAGGAAGGAGATGGAAGTGAGTTCAGAATCCCAGTACAAGGTGTAATTTCATTTCTATGATGCTCCCAGTTTTTCTATCACTGGAGTGATTGACCTTCCCCAACACAGAGGACATGGGAGAAATGTAGTGGTGATGTATTTTTTGGAATGCAGAAAAGATGAAAGTTTAAGCTTTAAATCATCAAACTTGAGATACGGCAATAAACTGTCTTCTGATTTCTGCTTTCTCAGAGACACAGGATCCTGGAATGTTAAAATTGAGAAGTCTCAGAGATTTCCAGTCCAATTTTATCATGTTATATATGGAAAAACTTAGACCTAGAAAAATGAACTGCTTGAGATCATACCATTAGCAAGTGGCAGAGCTAAAATTCAAACTCAGCTCTTGGTTTCTAGTCCAAGCAGTTAGTTGATGTAGTGGATAGAGTCCTGTGTCTAGAACCATGAAAATCTGATTTAGTCATCTATGTGACCCTGGGTAAGTCACTAATCTGCTTGCCTCAGTCTTTTCAATTGTAAAAGGGGAAAATAATAGCATCTACTTCCCAGGGTTGTTATTAGGATCAAATGAGATAAGATTTGCAAAGCCCTTAGCACAATGCCTGGCAACAGCAGACCCTTAATAAATTTCTTTTACTTCCATACATCAGGTTTTAATTCTGATCAGGGCCAGACTGAGTTTGACAACCTACAGTTTCATTTGGGTAAAGAGGCATCCTTTTGTTGTTCCTTACCAATGAAGAATGAACAAAAAAGCATCTCAGTTTTTAAAGCCCTAGTCTGATGGAGACCAACCAGATTTTCTCTGCCCTGACCTTTGCTGTGTTTTCAATTTTTAAAGAAATTATTCTGGCTATTATAATAGCAACAGGTTTATATAGTACTTTGTGGTTATAAAACATTTTATATCTATTATCTTATTAGATAATGGTCAGGGCCAGTGATATGGTGCTATACATCACCAGATGTATTATCTAAGGACTAGCCCAGCTAAATCTGGAAAGGTTAATCAACAGTTTTGACTGAAAACATCATCAGGTTGCTGAAGGGAAAAAAAAAAGATTCTAGGAAGAAGCTGACATGAGAGGAGCTGGCAGTCCCCAACACAACCCACCCCAGCTTGCTATGCTAGAGGGAACTTCCTCTTGGATGAGATCTAGAAATTTTTATTTTTTTCTTTTTTTTTTTAACCTCATCTTTTTTCTTTAAATATGCTGCACAGGAAAAATCAGATCGAAAGGGAAAAAAGAATGTGAAAAAAAAAAGAAACAAGAAATCAAACAAACAACAACAATAAAAAAGGTGAAAATATTATACTTTGGTCCACATTCAGTCTTTACAGCTCCCTCTGACTCTGGATGCAGATAGCATTTTCTATCACAAGTCTATTGGGACTGCCTTGAATTACCTCATTGTTGAAAAAAGCCAGGTAGGACTCTGTCTTTTAGTTGAGATACAATTACTCCCTTCCAACCAGAGAGCTGCTCTACTCTATATTGTCAGGTATATATATTCTCCTATATACACCCTCTCTGATTTCTGTTTTGCTGTTGACTGGAATAAATGTGGTTTTTTTTTTTTTTTTTGAGATTTGCCTATGGTATATTTATTATGGAGCTGGTTTTTGGTGGGAAAGAGATTAAGTTATGGATATAAAACATGGTTCTTCCTTCCCTCTGTTAAAAAAATTGTCATCAGAAGTCTAGACTAAACCTGAAAAACAATATCCCTTAGACTAGCAACTTTTAAGGGAGCAAAGAGATATAATTTTAGCCCGATACCAGCTTTCTCTGAGGAGAGTTTCTGCTTCCAATCTCCTACTTTACTCCTGGCAAGAAAGTCTCCTTGGAGAAGGGTGGGAAGAAGAGAAATTAGAGATGTCCATTCTGCCTTCCTTCAAGCCATACAATGAGACTGCCATCATTACAGGTGGTGGATTGTACAGTCCTCTCTACATCAATGACCTGGGCTGTCCAATTTTGTTAATTTTGAATATCAAACTTAGTTAAGCGACAGCCAGTCAAGCAAATTATATGATAGGGAGAGAGTGATAGTAGTGTTAGTCCCTCTTGGGAATTAAAATGAAACACTGACCCAGGTTAAAAAAAGGAAGGAAAGCAGCTATCTCTAAGATTAAGGGACCTTCCTGTCCAAGCATGCTTCAGAGATTTCACATGGAGAATACTTTTCCACTTTGGTACCCTGTAAATCTCCCTGTAATCACTTCTAGGAAGTAATTAAAGGACTTTACTTCTTTCTTTGGCTTTTGACTTAGTTTAGATGTTGATGAGTCAATTGATCATGGCTTTGAAATGGAAATAGTAATTATTTTTAGCAGGACCAAGACTTCCTTTCCCCATACCCATGAATCCCAGTGGGAATCCACAGCAGTTACAGTCATTAACTTAGCAAGCTTCAATGATTAATACCAATCAATAACCAACAGAAACAGGTCTGTGCTCTAAATCAATTGTCCCATTAATGAACATAAATACACCATTTCAGCCTCTGAGCATGGTCCCTGTTGAACGTGAGTCAGAGAATAAAGCCTAGTTACAGCCTAGGTTTTTGTAATTAATTAAAGCTCTTGCCTAGTCCCTCAAGTCTTGGGTCTAGGTCTGAGATGGGAGTGAAGAAGGAAAGGGGGAGGGGTATTTCCAGGTTGCTGGTGAAGGGCAAGGTCCTGTGTGATATATAGAAAGAGGAAGAAATAAGGCTATCAAATGGGATTGAAGTGATTTTCCTTATAGATTCATTTGTCAGAACCAAGGAAATAGTGGGTGGTAGTCAGGGCTTCCTATGTGCCTCATCCTATTGTATTGTCTGTAAAGGTTAACAAATTCCTGGTCTACAATAAGAGAGGTTGCTTGGATTCTGCAGAGATTGTTCGGAACAACAAAGGAAAGCTGCTTAAATGAAGACCAATAGTCTACTTATGGTACCATTTCCTACACACATGAGAGTTACCTGCAGTCTAGATCTAGGAAACAGAGAAATGACCCAAAAGGGAGAGTACTAAAGAGAGAAGAGAGCATGTAGAGATTAGCCAGGGAGAGGGCTGTTCTGTGAGTAGACATCTGGCATTATGTGAATAATGATAATTTAGCCTTGAAAAGAGCCTTTTTTTGCCTTAGGGCCAGAGATGTGCTGACTGGGTAGAGCTCTGGGAGACACTGGATGCTATCAATTATCCATGAGCCTTTTCTGTCCTATACCATCTTCTCTGTCTAGAACTCTGGAAAGTCTGTACTAGCATTAGAAAATCCTGCCCCTGATGATAGACACAATCAGAATTAATGAGGTTGGAATCCTAAGGATCCAGAAAACGAGTACTGTAGCCTGAGAGCAGGGATTAAATTTTGCCTTTCTTTATAAACCCAGTATGTAGTGAGTGCTTAGCCAATTTTTCTTGACTGTTGACTGACAGCCAAACCAATGTCTTTTCTGGACCCTGTACTCCAGTGTGACCCGAACTGTGAAGTCCCCACAGATAAGTGGGAAAAGGTAAAACCCCATATGTGAGGACATGTGCCTACTGGGACACATAATATGCACTTACATGCTACAAGCAAACATATACACTCATACCTCACTATTAAAAATTATACTCTATACATAACCTCATGGGTAACTAGGGCATCGAGATAAAATAGCAAAAGAGGATGCATTGGGGGGCATCATTAGCATGCACAGCTTAATCCTTTTGGACCCAAAGATTGGGGGGCCCAGAGGACGCCTATCACACTGTGTTGTCTGCTCTGCCCTGTCCTGAAGTCCAGGAAATAATGGAGTTCTGACAGGGGTCAATGAACTAAAGAGCTGGAAGGAACTGTGGAAATGACTGGGTCCAACTCTGTCATAAACTGAAGTCCAAAGGGAGGAGGTGATTTGTAGGAAGGAGCAGAATAAGAACTAGAAATTTAGTTTTTTAGCTCATATTCCAATAATCTTTCATAATGGATGAAAATTTAAAATTTTTATTTGCCTTGGAGTATTCAGCAGAAACAATTTATTGATGAATCTTAAGACTTTATTTGTTATTTTCTCAGAACCCAGGAAGTATCTGTGATGGTTTATACTCCAACTAGGGTGGACTACAAACTTTATTCATTTACTTTTTCTGGGATAATAGATATCAATCTTGATGGGCAGCTAACTCATAGAGGGAAAGGGGAAAGGCAACAAGCATTTATCAAGTATTTACTTTGTGTTAGGCACTGTCCCAAGTTCAATGTAAGTATTGTCTCATTTGATTTTCCCAATAACTTTGGGATGTAGATACTATTATTATCCTCATTTTACAAATGAAGGAACTGAGGCACAAGAGATAATGTGACTTCTCCAGAGTCAGCCAAGTGCTATCTGAATCTGAATTTGAAAACAGGTCTTTCTGATTCCAGTACCAGTGCTCTAGGCAACATGATGCATAGGTCACTAGGTCTAGAAAGTACCTTAAATATAATCTAATGTGTGTGTATGCATGTACACTGGATTGCCTTGACATAATCTATAAAATTATAGATTATAAAGTAAACTAAATTATGTTGAAATACAGTTATCAAAATATTTTTAAAATCAAGGTTTTAGACCCCAGATTAAGAACCCTAATCTAGTTCAGTCTTTCATTTTGCAGATGAAATAGAAACTTACAAAGTTGAAACAGCTTGCCCATATCCACACAATTAGTTATAAAATCCAGGATTCAAAGCTAGGACCTCAGAGTCTAAGTCTAATAATACTCTTTCAATTATAAAACACAGCTGCCGCTCCAGAGCCCTTAATTTATGTTTCATATAAGGAAGGAACAGGGGAGTTCCTGCCACCTCAATAACCTGAGTCTTTTCTTCAAGACCAAAAATGAGAAATATAATAAAATTTTTGTAACATTTAGTTTTACATATCCTTTAACAACTTTATAAAAATCAGAAAGTTCAAAAGAAGACATAAATTAGGTCCAGAGAGGTCAGTGAATTAATAGAGCTCATTGGTAAAATTGGAAGCTTATTTCAATTTAATCAATCAACAAGCATTTTTTATGTTTCTATAAGAACTGTTTGACATCAAATATAGAACTCTCAGAAATGTAAAATATTAGGGAATTCATTTTAGTCTAGCTACTATCTAACCAAAAAGCAATTAGCCTTCTAGCCTTTTTCTGAAACCTTCCATTGAATGAGCAGCCCACCACCATCACCCAAGCAAACCTACTGCATTTTGGACAGCTTTAGTTGTGAAGAAATTTTTTTTCAGCCATCCCAAACAAGCCCTTCAACTTCCAGTCGTTACTTCTAATTTTACCTCTGTGGAGTCAAGTATGAGTGCTATTTAATGTGACAATTTTCTAATTATTTGCAGACTTCTATTATGTCACCTAAGTCTTCTCCAGATCAAATGTTCCCAGTTCTTTCAATGAATCTTAGCATGTCAACATCTTCAGTTTCCTCACCATTTCCAAAATTTGATTCCTTAAACTGAACAAAATATTTAAGATGTAATCTGAACAGAAGGGCAGAGGACTTTTAGCTTTGAAGTCTCGAACACTATGCCTCTCAAAATGACTGAATTACCATTTTTGGTTGGTATGTTGAACTGCTGACATATATTGTCCCTGAAGGCCACCAAAACTCCTAGATTGTTTTTCAGTCAGGTTGTTTAGCCTCATCTCTAGACATCATCTTCATTTTGTATTTGTAAAGTTGTTTTTTGAGCCTAAGTACAGGTATCTTCATTTATTTCTTTAAAATTTCATTTCATTAAATGACATTACTTTATTTATATGAAATCTTCACTAACTCTATCATTATCCTACAAAACTTAAGGGTTATAAAATGGTCAATTAGTATCATTGAAAAATATTTTTGGGCAAAAATTCCCAAATTTAGTGCCCTCTAGGAAGTTTTGACAATGAGACACTTTTTCTTTCAAGAATAAAAGAATCAAGTGAGGAAATTGTATGGTAATGGAGAGGTTGTAGAAGGTCAATCAAAATTCATTTGATGTCAAACTTGGTGTTTTCCAAGATTTTTAGCAATGTGAAAAAACATTTTTAGGATAAGAAATTCCCAGAAAGTACTGAAGTCAAATGAAGCATTTGGGGGTCATAGAGATCAACAGAATCGCTGACATTCTTGGGTCATTTGAGGCCATTTAATATATTTTCTGGATTTGGGACAATGAGTAAACTTTTTCTTACAGGAAAATAGATTCCTAGAATGAAGTCAAATGAAGGAACATTTGGAATCTTGGAGAGGTCAAGTCAATGAATTAAATTTGTAGTAAAACTGGTATTTGGAATGTAAAGCATTTATTAAATGTGAAACATTATGCTAAGTTTTGAGAATACAAATAGGAAAATAGATGTAGTCCCTCTCTTCAAGGAGCTGATATTCTAATTGGAGGAAGCAACATATAAGGAAGATTCCTGTTTATGTTAGGTTCTATAAGGCAAATGGGAAACCCAGGCAGTAGTAAGTCAGAGAAAGTTGCATGCCAGTTGCCAAGGCCATCTCGGGCAGCAATGGCAGGGTAGCTGATCCCCTCACAAGAAGATGCTAAGTCCAGTGGTTAAAGTGGAGTGAGGGGATCTGAGTGGGTACTGATTGGGGCAGTTACTCAGACTTTGCTGTTTGCATGATTTATTGCACTCCTACAGTTTTTGAGGTCACATTAGTCTCCTTTCCTTCTTTTTCCCCTATCCTATGATTTCTCATCAGTGGTTATCCCTTTTGTTGACAAGGATTTTTCCCTTCCCTCATTCATAGTTCTGACAAGCTTAGTGTTCCCAAGTCATGGATCAACCTTACTAGTAGAAGGAAGAAAGAGGGAATTGATAATAAAGTGTGTTTTAAAATTTGTACATAGAGATCTATATTTTTCCACATTTGATTAGAAGAATAAAAAAAGATTCCTAGGAGTTGTTTATAACTCAGAAACTTAATTTGAAAGAGTTCTATGCTGCTTCTATGTACTTGCTGCTCATCCTAAGTCAAATAAGGGCTAATATTAATAATAATAATGATAGCTAATACATACATAGTGTCAAGCACAGTGCTATTAATATTTCATTTGATCCTCACAATCACCTTTGGAAGTAGGTATATGATCTTCATTTTATAAATGAAAAAACAGACAAACAGGGGTTAAGGTCATACAGCTAATAAGTATCTGAGGCTGGATTTGAATTCAGGTCTTTTGATTTTAGGTCTCGCACTTTAACTACTGTATTAACCTAGCTGCCCATATGGAGCTTGTGATTTCCTTTTGGTCTTGGGGACAATACTCAGTGTTCCATTTGGGACACAGAATAATCTTGGTTTCTAATTCTTTCCTGTTCCAAAGCTTTTAACTGATGTGATCTAAGATTATTCAGAACTCACTTAAAATCAGTTAATGTGTATGTTTGTGCGTATGTGTGTGTGTGTGTGTGTGTGTGTGTATCTGTGTTTAACTGTAGCTTACTTGGAGGAGGTAGAGGGGAGAAAAGGAGAGAAAAAGAAATTGAAGAAAATTTACAGGGAAGCAAAGAAAAGATGGATAGTTCTGAATATATGCTTTAATATCCTATATGCTTTCTTGAAATTGAGATTTACTATGACATATTTTGAATCCTTTCTTATTTTCTGCTATGTACATGCCAATTTTTTTCTTTTTCCATCCTTTTTTTCCATTTTGTATTTAAATTTTCAATAAATAAATGCATTTTTAAAAATCCAGGAATCCTAGACACAGTAATCTGTCAGTCTCCTCCATCCTGTAGTTCAGGTTCAGTATTCATCACTTTCTGGGGGAGCTCCTTCCTACTTTTCTCTCATCTCTCAGACAGATCAGCTGTCCTAGAGAATCCATGAAAACCATCAAGAACACGTGTTATGTGTGTTTAAATAATTTTACAATGAAAATCAAACATGTATATAGGCACCTATGTAAGGAACTTTAGAGAGCCTTTACATTTTACAGGTAAGTAAACTAAGGCACAGAGAGATGAGTTGAACAAAATTGGATTCAAATAGAAATCCTTTAACTGGAAAGCCAATTCTCTTGCACACTCTGAGAACAAGTCTCCAAATCAGCAAGAAGTGAATTCAAGTTTTAAACACTTCATGCCCCAGACAAATCTCTAAAACTGGAATTTGAAAAGAACTATTATACATTGGCTAAAGAAAATTCTTCATCAGAAGGTCCCTATGTGGATTAAAGAACAACAAGTCTGAAAAAAATAACTTTTTAATTTTGTTTTAGTCTTAGGAAGCAAAGAAAATAAGCCCTTAATCTGTGTTGTTAATCAGTCAAGTCAGACTCTTCATGATCCCACTGGGGGCTTTCTTAGCAAATATAATGGAGTGGTTTTCCATTTCCTTCTTCAGCTCTTTTTTTTTTTTTTTGCTTTTTGCTGAGGCAGTTGAGGTTAAGTGACTTGCCCAGGGTCACACAGCTAGGGAATGTTAAGCGTCTGAGACTAGATTTGAACTCAGGTCTTCCTGACTTCAGGGCTAGTGCTCTATCCACTGTATCACCTAGCTGCCCCTCTTCAGCTCATTTTTAAAGATGAGGAAACTGAGGCAAACAGGGTAAAGTGACTTGTCCAGAGTCACACAGCTAGTATGTGTCTAGGGCCTATCTCCAGACCTGGCATTTTATCCATTGTGCCACCTAAGCTGCCCCCAACACTAAATTTTAAACTAAGGCCACAAGAGCAGATACTTTATTTTAATTAATGCAGAAAAATTTTTCCGTTTGGATACTATTTGCTCTCTGTTCCCTTCATTGGGCCTATCTCTTAAATCATTATCCTATCCTATTATTAACATTTTATCCTTCATTAACCTTCAATTGGGCCATCTGCAACTACCTCAGCTAGAATCTGAACTCTTGGAGCCACAGTCTGTGTCTTATCCTTCTTTATCTATTGCACAGCGATGGGAATATTGCAGACTCCCTCCACAAATGGTTATTGAGTTGAAAGATAAAATCCTGTTCATACACAGGTCCTATCATAAACCATGCTAAGGATTTCACCTTAGGCAAGCTATGAAAGGTTATCGAGATCCCATCTTGGGTTTTGGCCCATGCAAAACTGGTGAATCTTCCCCTTTCTCTGAAGTTGGGAGTCCTTCCTTGGGATTGTGGGGAGGGAGAGGATTGTGCCCTGTCATCTTCTTCTTGACCAAAGTGTCTCAGCTGGCTTTCACCCAACCAAATGCATGGTGGAACTAAGTACTTGCTGTCTTTCTCTTCTGCCAGGACATCCTGTGTAGTACCACATGCGTGCATGCTCATTTGCAGCATCCCCAACCTTCCTCTTCAACTCACTTCATTTCTAATTTCCTGCCCTGCAGCATAACCATCATTCAGTGAACAAAATGACTGATTAGTCTGGAAAGGACTCGTTTCTAAAATACAATATTTTTCCACACTTGGAACACAGTAATTATGCTTTGATATAGTTGGGAGAACAAATGCTCCCCAAGCTAAAACCCCATTCTCGGTGTGCTCTGTAAATCAAAAGAATAATGAAACTGCATCAAGATCCACATCATGCTAGCAGCCAATTCCTCATAAATAGTCAAGCTTCATTGTATCAGACTAAGCAGGAAGAGGAGCTGTCTGAATGGAAGAAATTGGGTTTAATGGTGGAAACAGTAACCTCAACTAATCCAACCAACCTCTGCCAAATAGAGGTTCTTCAGCATCTGCTGTAATGAATAAATGAGACTCGTTTACATTTTGGCTAGTTGTTGGTAAATGTGTACTTCTAAAGTGCTTGCAAATTAATTGTATGACCAAAGGCCAGTCGGTCATTTCACTCCTCACTTGCAAATGTGACTCTATTTCCTCATTTGCAAAATAGGGCTGGTAAAGGTTCCTGTATGGTTGCAAGTCATGCAACATAAGAACTAAAGAAAGGAAAGAGAGCATCTTGCAAAGAGTGATAGAGAAGTACAGAGTAAACATAAGCAGGATAAAACATATTACAAAATTGTCTTTAGGCTGCATTCCTGACTTTCCTGGACTTTCTGTACTATGCCATTGAAACCTATTCCCCCTGTAAGCTCACTCTACCCATGAATTACTTCTCTTTTAAAATTTTTTTTGTTGAAGTTTTTATTTTCAAAACATATGCATTGATAATTTTTTCAACATTGACACTCGAAAAATTTTGTATCATGAACTACTCACATTGGAACTTTGATCCCTCACTATACCTTCTCCCTATAATAGCCTTTCTTCTATAATTTTCATCAAAAGGCTATCCAGGTATCCAGGCTAGTTACGTCATAATTCCTCTCTAGGCTACTCTCTGATTTTTCTAGACTTTCTCTACATAACCCTGCTCTGAACCAGATATTTTTTATTTTTATTTTTTCACTTAATAGTATCTTTTTTCCCAGTTACATGTAAACATGACTTTCAACATTCATTTTTGCGAGATTTTGAGTTCTAAATTTTTCTTTCTCCCTCCCTTCTTTACCTCCTCCTCAAGAGAGCAAGCAATCTGACATAGGTTATACATATGCAATCATGTTAAACATTTTTCCACATTAGTCATATTGTGAAAGCATCAGAACAAAAGAGAAAAATCATGAGAAAGAAAAATATTCATATGCCATACTTCTTTCTCTGCATATGGATAACATTCCCATCCCAAGCCTTTTGGAATTGTTTTGAATAACTGTATTGGTGAAAAGAGATAAGTCTATCATAACTGGTCATTGCATAATGTTGATGTTACTATGTACAATGTTCTGGTTCTGCTCACTTCAGCACAGTTTATGTAAATATTTCCAGGTTTTTTCTGAAATCTGCCTACTCATCATTTCTTATAGCACAATAGTTTTTCATTACATTAATATATAACAATTTGATCAAACAGTGCATACCCTTTGACCCAGCAGTGATTCTACTGGGCCTATATCCCAAAGAGATTTTTAAGGTGGGAAAGGGACCCACATGTGCAAAAATGTTTGTGGCAGCCCTTTTTGTAGTGGCAAGAAACTGGAAATTGAAAAGATGCCCATCCATTGGAGAATGGCTGAATAAATTATGGTATATGAATGTTATGGAATATTATTGTTCTGTAAGAAATGACCAACAGGAGGATTTCAGAGAGGATTGGAGAGACTTGCATGAACTGATGCTGAGTGAAATCAGCAGAACCAGGAGAACATTATACACAGCAACAAGACTATACGATGATCAATTTTGATGGACATGGTTCTCTTCAACAATGATGTGATTCAAACCAGTTGTGCTGCAATGAAGATAGTCATATACATCCAGAGAGAGGCCTGTGGGAACTGAGAGTGAACCACAACACAGCATTTTAACGCTTTCTGTGAATATTTCCATGCATTCTGTTTTCCTTCTTAGGTTGTTTTTTTTCTTCTTCTCTTTCTAGATCTGATGTTTCTTGTGCAGTAAGATAACTGTATAGATATGTATACATGTATTGTACTTGTCATATAATTTATCCTATCTAGCATGTATTAGATTACCTGTCAT
>JAJPUD010003701.1:169354-209829 GCA_023553655.1 Myrmecobius fasciatus | reverse complement strand
GGCGGGGGGAGGGAAAGGAAAAGCTTGGGAAAAAAAAAGTTTTTTTGCAAAGGTCAATGTTGAAAGGTCACTCATATGTTTTGCAAATAAAAAGCTTTATTAAAAAAAAAAGGATGAAACTAGGAGGAAAGCAACTAGATGAAAGATAGTTATAGAGGTAGAAGTACTGCCTGAATATGTACTTCGTGGATGTTCTAGGTGCAAAAAAGGTGATGCATTAGAAACAAAGAGTGATTGGTTTCTTATACTTTGGAAGTAAAAAATGGACTATCATTTTATCAATTAATTATCTAGGTAATGAGACCTTGACTAAGTTATTAATGATGAAATAAATCTGAAAAAAAACATCCAAGTTCAATATAGATCTAGGCAGTATTATGCTGGTAAATGTTCAACAATCAGCTCTCTAGGAGAAAAAAAATTAACACCAGACTTACTTTTAAGTTTAATCTACCTTATAATAATTTTCTTTTTTTTAAATAAGTTCAATTAAAAAACAATAAACCTAAATATATATATATATATGTATAACAATTTGTTCAGCCATTCCCCAATCAATGGACATCCTCTCAATTTCCAATTCTTTGGCACCAGAAAAATAGCTGCTATAAATATTTTTGGACATATAGGTTCTTTTCCCTTTTTGATCTCTTTGGGATACAGACCTAATAATGCTGGATTAAATGGTATGCAGTTTGGTTGCTCTTGGGGCATAGTTCCAGATTGCTCTCTAGAATGGTTGGATTAGTTCACAATTCTACCAACAATGCATTAGTGTTCCAATTTTCCCACATCTTCTCCAGCATTTATCATTTTCCTTTTCTTTCTTATTAGCCAATCAGATAGATGGGAATTAGCACTTTAGAGTTGTTTTAATTTGTATTTCTCTAATCAATAGTAATCGGGAACATTCTACCCCCCAAAAGCCTTTAATTTCTTCATCCAAAAACTGCTCGTTCATATTCCTTGACCATTTATCATTTGGGGAATGACTTATATTCTCATAGATTTGACTCAATTCTCTATATATTTGAGAAATGAGGCTTTTATCAGAAACACTGGCTGTAAAAATTGTTTTTCATCTTTATGCTTTCCTTCTAATCTTGGTTGCATACTTCTTTAATTTATGTAATAAAAATGATGTATTTTGTATTTCATAATGTTCTCTATCTCTTTTTTGTCATAAATTCTTCCCTTATCCATAGATCTATTAAACTTTTCCTTAATCATCTAATTTAGACACCCTTTGTATCTAAATTATGTACCTATTTCAAACCTTACCTTGGAATAGGCTGTGAGATGTTGGTTTATGCCTAGTTTCTGCCATACTTTTTTCCAGTTTTCCAACAGTTTTTGTCAAATAATGAGTTCTTATCCCAGAAGCTGGAATCAGGGTTTATCAAAAAGTAATTATAGTCATTGACTATTGTGTCTTGTGTACCTAACCTATTCCACTGATCCATCATTTTATTTCTTAGTCAGTACCATATAGTTTTGATGATTGCTACTTTATGATATAGTTTTAGTTTTGGTATGCCTGGACCACTTTCCTTTGCATTCTCCCACCCCCATCAATTTGCTTTATATTCTTAACCTTTTTTTTCTTCCAGATGAATTTTGTTATTAATTTTTCCTGCTTTATAAAGTATTTGGGGGGGCAGTTTGATTGATATGGTATTGAATAAAAAGATTAATTTAAGTAGAATTGTCATTTTTATTATATTACCTTAACCTATCCATGAGCAATTGGTATTTTTCCAATTGTTTAGATCTAACTTTATTTATGTAAAATCATTTCATTGTAATTGTGTTTGTATAGTTCCTGGACTTGTATTATCTACTGTTCTTTTAAATGGAATTCCTTTTTCTGTCTCTTACTACTAGTATTTGCTAGTAGTATATAGAAATACTGATGATTTATGTGGGTTTTTTTTTTTGCTAAAAACTTTGATAAGTTGTTAATTGTTTCAAGTAATTTTTAGTTCTAGGATTCTCAAAGTATACCACTAAATCATCTGCAAAGAGTGATAGTTTTATTTCCTCTTTGTCCTGATTCCTGCAATTTCTTTTTCTTTTCTTATTCTAAAGCTAACATTTCTAGTACAATATTGAATGATAGTGGTGATAATAGGCAATCTTGTTTCATACTGTATCTTACTAGGAATGCTTTTAGCTTATCCCCATTAAAGATAATGTTTGCTGATGGTTTTAGATAAATGCTGCTTATCATTTTAAGGAAAACCACATTTATTCCCATTCTTTCTAAAAATTTTTAAATTAGGAATGGGTGCTGTGTTTTGTCAAATGCTTTTTCTGCATTTATTGAGATAATCTCATGATTTCTTTTAGTTTTGTTATTGATATGTTCAATTATGCTGATAGTTTTTCTAATATTGAACCAGTCCTACTTTCTTGGTATCACCTAGTCATAACTTATTATCCTTGTGATAAATTGTCTTTATCTCTGCTAATATTTTATTTAAAATGCTTACATTGATATTCACTATGGAAATCGATCTATAATTTTCTTTCTCTGTTTTTGCTTTTCCTGGTTTAGGTATCAGCTACATATCTGTGTAATAAAAATATTTTTGTAGGATTTCTTCTTTGCCTATTTTTTCAAATACTTCACATATATTTTGGAATTAATTGTTCTTTAAATATTTGGTAGAATTCGCTTATAAATCCAATTGGCCCTGGAGATTTTTTTCTTAGGGAGTTCATTGATGGCTTCTTTAATTTTTTTCTCAAATGTAGTTATTTAAGCATTTTATTTCTTCTCTAAATCTAGGCAATTTATATTTTTTTGTAAAGATTCATCCATTTCACTTAGATTGTCCAATTTATTACCATAAACTTGGGCAAAATAGCACCTACTTATTGCTTTAATTTTTTCTTCATTTATGGTGAATTTATCATTTTCATTTTTGATACTGATTGTTTTTTTCATTATTTTTTAAATAAAATTAATTGAATATTTATCTATTTTATTTTTTTAAATAAAACTAGATCTTAGTTTTATTTATTAGTTCAATAGTTTTCTTACTTTCAATTGCATCAATCTCCTTTGATTTTCAGAATTTATAATTTGGTACTTAATTGGGCACTTTAAATTTGTTCTTTTTCTAGATTTTTAAGTTGCATGCCCTTCATTGAGTTCTTCTTTCTCTATTTTATTTATTTAAACATTTAGAGACATAAAATTTCCCCTAATAACTGCTTTGACTGTATCCCATAAGTTTTTGTATGTTGTTTCATTATTGTCATTCTCTTTTATGGAATTGTTGATTGTTTCTATTTGTTCTTTGACCCACTTATTCTTTAGGATTAGATTATTTAGTTGCCAATTACTTTTTAATATATATTTCCATACTCCTTTACTACACATAATTTTTATTGCATCATGATTTGAAAAGAATTCATTTAGTATTTCTTTCTTTCTGCATTTGATTGTGAGGTTTTTATTCCCTAATATGAGGTTTATTTTTGTGTAGGTATATTTCTACATTGAGAAAAAAAGGTATATTTCTTTCTATACCCATTCAATTTTCTCTAGAGGTCTATAATACCTGTCTTTCCTAAAATTCTATTCACCTCCTTAACTTTTTTCTTGTTTATTTTGTGTTTCAGTTTATTTAGATATGAGAATGAGAGGTTCAGGTCCCCTACTAGTATAGTTTTACTATCTATTCTTCCTGTAACTCACTTCATTTCTCTTTTAAGAATCTGTATGCTATACCACTTGTTGCATATGTTTAGTACTGATATTACTTCATTGCCTATGGTACCTTTTTAGTAAGATACTTTTCTTCTCTATGTCTTTTAATTCAATCTATTTTTGCTTTTGCTTTGTCTGAAATCAGGATAGCTACTCCTGCTTTTTTTTTTTTTTTTTTTTACTTCAGCTGAAGTACAATATATTCTGTTGTAGCCTTTTACCTTTACTCTGGGAGTATCTCTCTGCTTCAAATGTGGTTCTTGTAAACAACATATTTCGGGATTCTGGTTTTTAATTCACTTTGCTATCTACTTCCTTTTATGGGAGAGTTCATACCATTCACATTCATAGTTATGATTACTATGTATTTCCCTCCATCCTATTTCCTCCCATTTATATTTTTCAAACATGTTCCTTCTCATTAGTGTTTTGCTTCTGACCACTGCTTCCCTCAATCTGCCCTTCCTTCTATCAGGCTTCCTTCCCTTTTCTTTTTCTTTTCCATTCCTACTTCTGTCCTCCCTTCTGGAATTTGGCTACAATATTCCTTGGAATTTTCATTTTGTGATCACTGTCAGGAAATGATCAATGTATTCTTTCAATGGCTATTTTACTCTCCAATTCTCAAGTATCAGGGCAGTTTTCCTTCATAATTTCTTGAAAGATACTGTCCAGGTTCTTTTTTTGATCATGGCTTTCAGCCTGGATTTATTTTCCAACTCAGTTGTTTTTCCAATGAAATATTTTACATTTTCTTTTATTTCTCCATTCTTTTGATTTTGTTTGAATGATTTTTGATGTCTCGTAGAGTCATTGGTTGCAATTGCCCAATTCTAATTTTTAAGGAATCATTTTTTTTTGAGTTTCCATTGACCAGTCCTATTTTTTAAAGAATTGTTTTCTTCAGTCAATTTTCTTCCTTCCTTTTCCAAGCTCTCTCTTGCATAATTCTCATTTCCTTTCCCATTTTTCTTCTACCTCTCTTATTTGATTTTTAAAATCCCTTGTGAAGTTTCTATAAGAAGGCTTCTGGGGCTTGTGATTAATTCATATTCCCCTTCGAGGTTTCACATGGAGGTATTCTGACATTGTTGTTCAATTCTGAATTTATGTTTTGACCTTACCTGGTAGTCAAAGTAGCTTTCTATAGTCAAGACTCTTTTCTGGTTATTTTTTTAAACTCATTTTTAGCCTATTTTGCAACTTTTACAGTTGAGTTCTGCAACTAGGGCAAAGGGGGTCAAGGGAAGGCACTTTAGGAAGCTTCTTATGCTGGGGGTCAGGGCCCTGATCACTGGCTTTCTCCCTTGGAACCTTTGGGACTTGTAGCTTACCCATTGGGTAAGCCCTGGGGTAGCTCGGTCTAGTTATGCCAGGTTCCTGGCTGGCAGTTTGCCTTCTGCATTAGGACTGGAGGCCTCACAGTTGGTCTAAGGGGTTTCAGTTGCAGCTCTGTACTGTGGTTAAGAACTTCCTGCTGGGTTCTCTGGACATTGCCTGTGCTGTGCTGTGCTCATCTGTTACCCAAATGAGACAGAGCTTTCCTGAATTCCCCTGAGTTATCTTAAGATTGAAAATTGTTTCATTCCATCTTTTTGTAGATTCTGTTGCTCCAGAATCCAGTTAGAGTTAGAACTGTTTCCAAGGTAAGGGAGAGTAGGCAATGTCATGGCTTCTCTCTGCCATCTTGGCTCCACCTCTTCGGGCAATTTTGAAACAGGTATCTTTGCCCCCTTCTCAGCACATTTCAGTTTTCTTTTATGTACTATCTCCCTCTCTTAGAATGTAAGCTCTGTGAGGGCAGGGTATTCTCAGTCTTGGCACTTAGTAAACATATAATAAATGTTTATTGAGTTGATCTATTGACTCCAAATAAAGAATTATGGAGGGGAAATGGGTTCAAGATATTATTAAAGGAAGATATCAATAGAAAAAGAAGATTGGCCAGTTACTCGGCAATTTTTGTTTTTGTTACTGTTTGGTCATATTCATGGTTCCATTTGGTGTTTTCTTAGTAAAGATCCTAGAGTGGTTTGCCATTTCTTTCTTCAGATTATTTTACAGATGAGGAAACTGAGGCAAACAGAGTTAAGTTGACTTGCTGTGGATCACACAGCTAGATTTAAACTTAGAAAGATGAATCTTCCTCCCTCTAACCCTGGTACTCTATTCACTGTGCCACCTAGTTGCCAACTATATAATGACAGCAGTGATAACCATTGGGCAGCCTGTAGGAAGGCAAGGAAAATTTCTAGTCCATAGGGTAGACACCATAGGGTAGAGAATATAATTAAGTATTGTATAGAAATTGGAAGACATTGACATCTGAACCATTATAAAACATTCCCACATTGATAAGATTCCACATGTATTGGAATGTTTGAGTAAGGTTTCTATTCCTACCTTGCTTAACTGCTATACAAAAAATACTTAAACATCATGCTATATAAATGTTAGTAAATATAAATGTTTACAAATGTTAATACATATATATTATAATATAAATTCTTTGTAAATATTAGTCATTTTCATTATTTTGCTCTTATAAATAGATTGTACTTATTATGGGAAAAATGTTTAAGTCTTAAATAATGCTATCTAGAGATTAATTATCATTGTTTTTGCTCTTATAATAAATAAATATAATATTTATTTTGTAACCTGTCACATTAATAATGCCCTTCATGCAACAATTATTTATTAAACATCTGCAATGTTAAAGACATGGTAGCAGGTATTGATAACTCCTTAAGCTTGCTTAATAGACCCTTACTGTTTTGATAGTGAAGAGGCAAACTTTGTTCTGATTCATTCCTGAATTGCCACAAGTTCCAAATTAATATATTTCACATTAATGTGATTTTCAATATATATTACAGAACTAGTTGAGATTAACTAGCTAGGGACAACTAGATGGCACTGAATAGAGCACCTGCCCTGTAGTCAGGAGAACCTGGGTTCAAATCTAACTTTAAACATTTAACACTTACTAGCTCTGTGACTCTAGGCAAGTCATTTAAACCTAATTGCCTCAAAAAAAAAAGAGAAGAGATTAATTGACTAACATCTTAAACGATATAGGGGAAAGGTCTATTCTAAATATTAACTAGCTAATTTTTTTAAATTAAATTAAATTAAATTTTTTTATTTGCATAACATATGTATGGGTAGTTCCTCAGTGTTGATCTTTACAAAGCTTTCTGTTACAAATTTTACCCCCAGTCCCCTCCCCTCCCCTAGATGGCAGGAAGTCCACTACATGTTAATTATGTTAAAATACTTGACAATTCGAATATATGTATACATATTTCCACACATCATTGTTGTGCAAGAAAAATCGTATCTACAAGAAAGAAAAATCAGAGAAAGGAAACACAATGCAAGCAAACATCAATAGAGAGCATGAAAATGTTATGTTGTGGTCCACATTTCACATCCCTCTCTCTGGGTGTATATGGCTTTCTTCACTGAACAATTGGAAGTGGTTTAAAACATTTAATTGTTGAAGAGAGCCATGTCCATCAGAATTGATCGTCATATAGTACTGTTGTTGCTGTGTATGATGATCTCCTGGTTCTGCTGATTTCACTCAGCATCAGTTCATGCAAGTCTCTCCAGGCCTCTCTGAAATCGTCCTGCTGGTCATTTCTTACAGAACAATAATATTCCATAACATTCATATACCATAATTTATTCAGCCATTCTCCAATTGATGGGCATCCATTCAGTTTCCAGTTTCTAGCCACTACAAAAAAGGCTGCCACAAGCATTCTTGCACATGTGGGGCCCTTTCCTTCCTTTATGATTTCTTTGGTATATAAACCCAATAGAAACACTGCTAGGTCAAAGGGTATGCACAGTTTGATAACTTTTTGAGCATAGCTACAAATTGCTCTCCAGAATGGTTGGATCCGTTCACAGTTCCACCAACAATGCATCCGTGTCCCAGCCTTCCCACATCCCCTCCAATATCCGTCATTATCTTTTCCTGTCATTTTAGCCAATCTGACAGGTGTGTAGTGGTACCTCAGGGTTGTCTTAATTTGCATTTTCTGATCAATAGTGATTTGGAGCACCTTTTCATATGACTAGAAATAGTTTTAATTTCATCATCTGAAAATTGTCTATTCATATCCTTTGACCATTTATCGATTAGAGAATGGCTTGAATTCTTATAAATATGAGACAATTCTATATATATTTTAGATATGAGACCTTTATCAGAACCCTTAAATGTAAAGATGATTTCCTAATTTATTGCTTCCCTCCTAATCTTGACTGCATTGGTTTTGTTTGTACAAATTTTTTTTAACTTAATATAGTCAAAATTATCTATCTGGTGTTCAATTAAGAGTTCCAGTTCTTCTTTGGACATAAATTTATTCCATCTCCATAGGTCTGAGAGGTAAACTATATTATGTTCCTCTAATTTACTTATAATATTACTCATTATATCCAGATCATGAACCCATTTAGGTCTTATTTTCATATGTGGTGTTAGATGTGGGTCAAGCCCTAATTTCTTCCACACTAGTTTCCAATTTTCCCAGCAGATTAACTAGCTAAAATTAACGGAGGCCAATAAGTAGTTGGCATCAACAACAACTCTCTAAATATAGAATTTCTGAGATTCTAAGCACATTGGTATTTGATAGTGATTATGATTTGTGTCAATATTAACTAACTCAACCTAAGTATAACTATTGTTGGACTTCAGTTTTGTGAATACACTTTGTATGGATATGTATCAAGATTTAATATGGCTAAAATCTAGTCAGAGGAGAACAGTTAACAAGGTTATTTATTAATATTTACAGTTCTTGATTTATGGAACATGATTTAATAGTTAGAAGGGAAATAGCATTGTTTAACTGATAAAGAACCAGCCTCAGAATCAGGAGAATGATTTCAATTTTTGCCTCTAACACATATTAGATGTATGTCCAGAAGCAAATCATTTTGCTTTATAGTATGTCCAAGTGATTCTCTAAGTAGCTTAGAAGACATAGATGTGCATTGATGAATGGAATTTCTCCCCTCACTTAAACTGACAAAACACAGGTCTTGGAAAGAAGAGGAAGGTTTTCTATAAATAGTCCTCTAAAATAGACAGAATATTAATCTGGAGGTTCATATATGATATGGTCCCTCATGGAGCTTATAATATTTTAGAAGGAAGTACCTAAATTATTCAAAATAATGGATTTATAATTATTCAAGTTGCAATGCAAAACTGGAACTCAGAGTAAAGAGTTTTTTTTCCTAGACCAGGGCCTAGACTCCAAGGCACCATTTTTTGATTGTAGGATTCAAAGTACTAGTCTAACATCCATTGTTCACCAAAACCATCCAGTAGATGTCCAAGTTCAGATAGGTAGAAAGTAAGACTTTGAGATAGAAAATTTTCTGGCCCCTGAACATTTTGACAGGTGAAGTTCAACTGAGTACAAGATGGGTCAAACATTTAATTAAAATGCAAATTAAGACAGATTTTTAATAGTTCTCTTTTATTTTTTAAAGAGAATTATAGAATCAAAAAAAATCACTAATATCAAGGATTTCTGGAAAGCAGGAAATAAGCACTTTGTCCATAGACTCATTCACATTGAACTAGGCTAGTCTGTGCTATGAAGAGAAAGAAGAGTTGCTCTCATTTTAAACCTAATGACTCAAGTTAACAAGTGACTTTAAAGAAATCCAACTTCCCATAGTTCCCTTTTAAATAATCATTCTGTAAATATGAATGCTGAAACCCTGTTCTGATTCGTTTTGTTCAAGGAGAATACCTGTGCTGCATACCTACTGATCTTACTTAAAATGCAATTACACCCTTGGATACATCTGCCTTTGCACATCACTTAAACCTCTGACTAAATACCTCCAATAACGGGCAACTCAAAACCACATGAGGTTGCCTATTCTACAAAATTACTTTGTGCCTTTAGGAAGTTTTTCCCCTCATATTGTGCACAAAACTTGCCTTCCTGCTATTTCCACCCATTGGTTCTTGGTTGGTCCTTTGGAATCATTTGGGAAAAGTTTATACTCTCTCTTCCATATGACAGTTCTTTTTCATAGGGCATAAGAAAGTGAATGCCTCTCCCTAAGTATTCTCTTTTTTAGCATAATATCCCCATTTCCTTTAAATATTTCAATGCAAAAAGAAAGAGCACTACACTTGAATATAGAAGATCTGGGTCTAAAATCTAGCTTTGCCAATGACAAACCAGGTGATCTCACATAAATTACCTGTACTATATGAGTATCATTTTCTGCATCTTAAATAATGAGGTAGCATTTTTACCTATCTCACAAGATTGGTATGAAGATAGCACTTTACAAAAATCTTAAAGAACTACATAAAATATGTTATTGCTATTATTATTATTATTATTATTATTAGTAGTAGTAGTAGTAGTAGTAGATGTAGATGTAGCAGGTATAATAATAGGTGCAGAAATAGTAATAGTAGGTATATAAATAGCAGTATAGTAGTAGTAATAGTAGCAGCAGCAGCATACTAGTAGTAGTAGTAGTAGTAGTAGTAGTAGTAGTACTAGTACTAGTACTAGTACTAGTACTAGTAGTAGCAGAAGGAGAAGGAGGAGGAAGAGAAGGAGAAGAGGAAGGAGATGAAGAGGAAGACAGAGGAGAGTAGGAATGAGAAGAGAAGAACAAGAAGGAGGAGAAGGAGAAGGAAGAGGCGGAGAAGGAGAAGAAGGAGAAGAATGAAAAGGAGAAGGAGAAAGAGAAGGAAGAGAAGAGGAATGAGAAGAAGGAGAAGAGGAAAAGAAGAAAGAGAAAAAGGAGTAGAAAGAGAAGAATGAGAGGGAGAAGAAGAAGGAGAAGGAGAAGAAGGAGAAGGTAGAGGAAAAAAAGAGAAAAAGAAGAAAGAAGAGGAAGAATGAGAAGGAGAGGAAGGAAGAGAAGGAGAAGAGGAATGAGAAGAAGAGGAAGGAGAAGAAAGAGAAGAAGGAGGAGGAGAACAAGAAGAAGGTGAAGAAGAAAGAGAAGGAGGAGGAAGATGATGAGGAAGAGAATCATTCCTTGATTTTAGGGAATTCCTCCGCCCCCCCAAAAACAGAAATCCCCTCTACCAATGCAAGTCAACAACCAGTATTCTGGCATTTCGACTGAAGTGGAAATTGCTCAGTAGTGTCTGACTCTTTGCGACTCCTCATGGGCATTCTTGGCAAAGACTCTGGAATGATTTGCCATTTTCCTCCCCAGTAGATTGGGCAATCAGAGATTAAGGACTTGCTCAGGTCACATTGTTAGTGAGTGACTCAGGTTGGCTTGGAATCCAAGTCTTCCTGACTCTGGGTCCAGTGCTCCATCCACTGCACTGCTTGCCTTGTAGTGAAAGGCTGCATTTCAATTTAAGCCTTAAAAAGAATGGCCTGAAGCCCTGAAAAGATGAAGTGAGTTGCCCCGGGATGACACAGCCAGGATGCATCAGGGAAAGGCTTGCCCTCAGGTCTCCTAGTGCAGGGGCAGCCTTCACACTGCCTCTTAGTTATCATTACGCTAATGAGGAAGAGGAGGGTGATGAAAATGACAATAGTAATCACAAGCTGAGGACTCTGAGGATCCGTAACTCTTCCAGCCTTTGCTTCTCAGTCAAATATTCTGGTTTCCTCATTAGAACCAACCCTATTCCAACCACCGGTCCAGCAGGATTGTGTGAGCCTGAGTTTGAGGATGCTCAGCTCTCATGGCTGGATTATTATGGTTCTGATTATTTATTTTTAGTGAAGCCCAGACCAGCCACTGATTTCTTGTCCTGAAGGGGGGGGAAAGTCCTTTCATCTCCTTCTGGGCTGCTTCTAGTTACCCCAGGATGAGAAGGATTATCAGGGTGAAGGGTGGAAGGAGTGGACTTCTATAACTTTGCTCCTTTTGACCAAGCTCTCCTTGGAAATCTAAGAGACAAGCAGGTGGGTAAATAAAGCTGAGTCTGGCTTCCTTTGTCTCACTCCCTCTATGCTTCCTTCTTCCCTCCCCCTCTTCCAAGGGAGAGTCAGCTTTCCCATTACTTACACTGCCAGCCATAAACGCCTATTTATTTGCGGACTAACTTTCTGGTGGTTTAATATCCCCTTGAATTACAGTACAATCTCATTCAAGTTATATTTGATTATTTTTCACATTTAAAAACATGAATACAATTACCTCACGATGGCATGTGCCATTACAGTCAGAGATAAAATAGTATCGCAATACTATGGATGCATCTTATACAAGTAGGAGGCCTCTAAAAATATATATCTCCAGAATGGAACAAGATCCACAGTGATAGGTGCCATATAAATGCATATAGAACAATAAATAGATACAAAGAAAGCAGATGTTGAATAATTAATCCCTGCTTCTCTCTAGAAACGAGCTTTATAAATCTTTCCTCAGTGTTCATTTATTTCTAGAGAAGCAAATATTTAAAAGTAAAGAATAAGTAATGGCCAGGAAGGAGCGAAATAATAATAATAATAAAAATAACAAAACCAAGAAGAGAGAAGATTATGGTTTGCTGAAGCTCTATTATTCCAATCTGCTGTTGGCAACATCCTGCAAGATTGTAAGTGATTGTAAAGATTGAAAGTGGGTTTACAACAGTTGGGGTTTCATTGATGCCCATTCATTGACAAAGTGCCATATTGATGTGTCAGGTCTGGACACCCATTGGCAAAGATAGCTTTGCATGACTTGCAAAGCATTTTCACATTTATTATTCAACTTAATAGGCATTTATTATTCAATTATGTACCTAGCAATGTGCTAGGCACCAGGATACAAATAATGAAATAATTATTACTTTCATGGAGCTTGCATTGTATGGGAGGGCTACAATATGGGCACAGCTAAGTAAATATTGCAAAGGAATTTTGTTAAAGGGGCTAACACCTTGGCAGGATCAGGAAAGGCCAGTCACAGGTAGCACTTGAGCTGATGCTCATTTGACTCTCACAGCAACTTTATGAGACTGGGGGCAGCAGAAAGAGTCCTGGACTTAGGTGTAAGGCATCTCTCTGAACTTCAACTTCTGATCTGTGAAATGAGAATATGGATATATGCAACAGAATTGTTGTGAAATAAGTATTCTGTAAAGGCAATATAAAGATGAGCTTTATTATAATTATCCTCATATTACATGTGTAATTCCTACACGTGTAGGAACCAAAGCTCAAAGAAGAATGCCCAGAAAATAAATAAGGGAGTTGGGAGTCTTCTACAGCAGAGAACTATTTGATAAGGCTGAAAAGGACCCCAAAAATCTACTTTCAAGCTTCCTGAATTTCCACCAATCAGAGGTTAATTAAGGTTAGCAAACTCTTCTTTTAAAATGTCCCCTCTGATTATCTGCTACTCAGTCCTTAGAGGGAATGAAATATCAATTGTTTCTCCTTAACAGCACTTAGAGGGCAAATAGGAAAATATTGCTGATTGGAGAAAGGGGGAGACTAATCTAAACTTCTAGATGGAAGAGAGTACTGATTGTAGCATTGTAAGGCTTTGGGGGAAGCTTTGGGCCACTTAGCTCACTGCGGGGCCTAGAGGTGAGAAAAGGGAAATGAAAAAATGTAGGATGGAGGAAAAATTTTACCTACTTTGCAATTTTATCCAAAGATAATCTGCTCATACCCAATGAATGACCCTCCTGTATGGTGACTGTTGGTTGGTTAGTAGCCAGAGCACCGGCTACTAACAATATTAATGGTCATCTGGAAAAGAATTAATAGGAGTGTAGAATCCAAGTTCAGGCAGTGGTAATCCCAACTGATTGCTCTTGTTTGGTTCTGGAGATCTACTTTTAAGGGTACCATTAAATGGAAAAAAGCTAGCTGAGGGCAAACAGAATACCAACAGGCCTTGAGATGAAGACTGACTGAAGGAACAGAGACATGCATCCTGGAAGAAGGAAAGCTTATGGGGAACTTTGGAGTTTCCAACTAATTAAAGGATCTTTCACACAGGAGAAAGGTTAATTGTTCTACTCAGTCCTGGGGGGGGGGGGGTAAAATGGAAGGCAATGTATTGTGCAAAGAGAAAAACTGAATCTTCATACAAGGAACATATCTTAACATTCAACAGTTGTTTAAAAAAGTAATGAACTGCTTTGCCACTTAAAAGTCTGAATTTTGTGATTCTGTGATTCTTGTATAGAAAAAGGACATTGAACCTTGATGAGTGGAACACAATTTGGGTCCTTTCTCCAGAAGTGAGGATGGATTTATATTAAGCTAGTAGAAAATAAGCTCCATGAGAGTAGGAATTATCTCACTTTATCTCAGTGTCTAAAATAGTACCTGAGACATAGAAAGCTTTTAATAAGTGCTTGTGGAGTGAATCCCTTCTGAATAGCAAGTTGTACCTAATAAATCTACGTTTTCATGTGCAATCATCTCTATCTCCCTTCCCATTCTATGATGGTATGGAAATGCTTATTTTATTAAGTTCAGAATAAAATAAATAAAATTAAAAAGAATATCAATGAAACATTAAATAATTCAAAGAATATACAGAAGGAACTTCAGGAGATATAAACAAGCCCACACATGTTGCTATTATCATGGCATATATAACCATCAAATTTAATATATACACAAAAGTTATATGTAAATAAGAGTTAAACTTTTTATATACAATATTATATTTCTGTTCCTTATCTATTAAAGTGTTCATACTAATGAAGTGCAAAAAATAAAAAAGTTCTTTCTTCAGATTCTCTGTGTGATGAGTGCCATGTCACTGGCCTTACTGTTGGCCAAAATTAGTACAACAGTTGTGCAGCGGATAAACCTCTAGCCCTGGACTGAAGAAAACCTGAGTTCAAATTTGGCCTCAGACAGTTACTAGCTATGGAGCCTTGAGGAAATCATTTAATTTCTTTCTGCCTTAGTTTACTCAATTGTCAAATGAGGGTAATAACAATACATCTCACAGGATTGTTGTGAGGGTAAAATGAGATGATAATTGTAAAATGCTTAGCACAGGGTTGGCTCTTCATAAATGTTTGTCCCCTGCCCTTCTTCTCCCTTGGAAATTGAACCCAGTCCTTGGCCATACTTGGAAAGAACTGCATCCAATTAACACAATTAGCTTTAAACACTAAAACCTGTTTACCTGTGGGGGACTATGGGTTGGAGGCATTTGATAAATAATGACTTATCTGAGTCAAACTAGAATGGTTCTTTTTTCTGAAAAAAAATCACAAAACAATCCAGTATTTTAGGGAATTGAAGACACCAATTATAGAATCCAAAATCCTGGAGCAAGATAAAGCAGGACAGTACAAATGCTAGTGGAGTGACATATTGTGGCCTGACATAGATAACCCTTATACCTTCAGCATGCTTTCTTTCTGAGCTGGATATACAGTAAGTTGTACATTTAGTTCCTGAAAAGTGCTGCTTTTCAGGTTAGAATTAGAGTAATAATAATAATAGATATTATTATTATAACTAACATGTATATAGAACTTACTATGTGCTTGCACTGCATCAAGTGCTTTACACATTATCTCATTTGTCCTCACAACAATCCTATAAGGCATATGCCGTTATTATCTCAGTTTTATAGATAATGAAACTAAATCAGAGATTAAGTGACTTGCCTAGGATCACAGACCTGGAAAGGTCTGAGTCCAGATGTGAATATAGAATTTGTTATGATTCATCCAGCGACTAGACTAAGATTTACCCTGGCAGAGGTTATGTGAAGAATATGGGATGGTGATCTCTTAATGATTCCTACTTCATTTAAGTGTCTTATCCACACAAATCCATGCAAAGCCAATCCTTGGCAACATTATAAAACAGAAAATTTGTTTGGGGTCCCCCATCATCTTCCCTTCTGTGATAATTCTGTATAGAGTTTCCACATTGTTTTTGTGCTCCCAAATGCTCACTCTTCTTCAATAGTGACTTTCTGGTCAGCGTAGCCTATTCCTGACAAGATCCAGCCAGAGCATTTCCCTTCCTGTTTGATAAAGTAATTGAAGATAATGTTTCAATAGTAATAAATAACTTAAGATTTTATTAGACAACATTTTTCTTTATAAAGGAGCTACTGTCTGAATGGAAAGGTACAGTTCTTAGGATTGGATCAGAATGCTTGAATAGCCCTATCCCAATCCAAAATAGTCTAAGAATAATTACTCCCCTCTTCTTAAAGTCCAGATCAAAGGATAAGGAGTAGATGTTATCCTGGATCTGATAACAAGTAGACTGCTCCCTTGGTTTTCCCAATTCACTGCCTCATGTGAAGAAAAACCTTTCTTCAAGTTCCTATATGACTAACTTGTTCTCCCTAGAACAGCTGCTATCAATTGATCAATCATCAATCACAGTCAACACACATTTAATTAAGCTCTCTGCTGGAACCTACATAAGTTTGGGTTATAATTGGCCTTGAGCCAGAGAAGGAGAGCTTGCAGGCTTGGAGGCCTGTGGTCCTGCAGGGCAGAGTACCCACACAATCAAAGAGAAGGCATCCCAACAACAGAACCAGGAGATAGAACTCAAATTGGGCTCGCTCTTCACCCCTTCCCCAGCACATGCTCAGGCCCACATCAGCACTTTTGCTCATTCTGTTTCTCTTAGTCTGGAATGCCTTTTCTCCCGTTTTCTTCCTATACAAAGCATTACACCCTTCAGAGTCTATCCAGTTAGGACCAGAAAGCCTTCCCTGTCTTCTCCAGCCTTCAGTGATTTCTCCCTCCTCTGAACTCTTCTAATCCTTATGATCTGTACCACAAAGTTCACCATTTCATTATAAACTTGGTATTCTCTAGTTGTTTATCTTCTAACTCAGGGATTCCTAAACTTTTTCCACATTTGACCCTTTTTCACCCAAGAAATTTTTATGTGACCCTGGATATATGGGTATATAAAATAGGTATACAAGTCAAACACTGATAATAAATCATTATTTTACAACCCCCCACATTCAATTACAAAACTACATATGGGGTAGGGAATCACAGTTTAAGAAGCTGGATTCTAAATGATTCATGGTTGTGAAGGCCCGAAAGATCTAACTTAGTCCAATCCCTACCCCTATCCAGCAACTCTGTTCAAATCTAGTAGTGGACTATTTACTACCTGTGTTTGAGGTAGCTGTGAAGTAGTGGCAAAGAGCTAGTCTTCAGGTCCCCTAAAGTCTCAGTTCAAAATGATCTTCCTGTCTCTTCTGCATCACAAAAATACCTCATTTTATAGAGGGAGAAACTAAGGTACAGGGAGGGGAAGGTCCTGGCCCAAGGCTCACAAGGAGAAGGGAGTCTGATGGGGGAGCACCTTCTGCTCAGAGCAGCTCAGTCCATTTCTGGACAGCCTTAATTGAAACTAGGAATTGAAATCCTAGCAAATAGAATTTAAATGTTTCTTTCCACCCATTTAAAGTTCCTAATGGGTAAAACAGAACAAAAACCAATATCTCTTGCATATGACAGCCTTTCAAATACTTCAGTGAAAGCTTTCATTTATCCCCCCAAACATTCTTCAAAAATCCCCAGGTCAATAGATGCTCATATGATGTGACCTGTAGGCCCTCCAACACCCTAATTCTTTTGATCTGGATCTGGTATGTCAATGTCCTGCTTAAATGCATAAACTATGCTCAGAACACTGAAGTTGAGGAGATATAAACTTGTAATAAGTCAAGGTCCCTGCCCTATTGGAGATTATATTCTAAGGGAATGTCTCTAAGATAGATATTCATGATACCCAGTATTACAAAAGAGAGGCACAAAAGATTGAGAGGAGGAGGATTTTGCCCCAGAGTCTGCATTTAGTTGAGATCAAGGAAAGCTTCTCTGAGGCTGAGGCATTGAGTTTAAAGGCTATGGTAGGAAGAAAGGTTATTTCATAGGAGTGGGTTAGAGAAGAGAGAGAACTCAAAAGTCATCAAGTCTAACTCCCTCATCTCACAAATGAATTAACAATTAATGAGTTAATGAATAAACTAATAACTAATGAATTAATAGATAACATTTATATGGAATCTATTAAGTGTGAAACACTATGCTAAGTGCTTTACATATATTGTCTTACTTGGTAATCATAACAATCCTGTTATTATCCCTACTTTTCAGATAAGGAAACTGAAGAAAACAGGTTAAATGACTTGCCCAAGCTCATACTTAGCTAATTAGTATCTGAAAACATATTTGAATTCAGTTCTTCCTGACTCACATCTTCCTTACTTTAGGTCCAGTATTCTATCCACATAGAGTTGTCTTAAATTAAGGAGTTAAGTGACTTGTCCAAGATCACACAGCTGGCATGTAGCAGAGGAACCACCAAAATCATGTATTCTTCTGGTTAGGTTTATTAAACTTTGTCACCCCACCACACAATCCCCTACCTCCCACACTTGAAAAAAAAATCTTGCTTTAAGGGATGGCTCTCTGGATGAGAAGATGATTTAAGTGGAAACAAAGGTGGTTTCTTAAAGATAAAATTTACCAATTATAAATTGTTTTAAATGTAGTCAGAATTGAATGTAATACCAGAGATTTCATCTGACTAGGGTAGAGTACAGCAGCTCTATTATCTCTCATATTCCAGACACTAGACGTCTGGTTTAAGATTGAATTAAATTTTTTCCCCTCTGTCAAATACCATAGAAAACTTCATAAACCCTGATGTCTCCTCAACACTTAAGGCCTCCCATGGTCCTGTGAAATCCATTACCTGATATGCCACTGCCATAAATTAAGTAGAACAGAGATTACCCTCATCATTTGCCAGATGAGGAAACAGAGGCTCTAGGAAATGGCACGCCAAGTCATTCATCTTTAAATCAAATCTTCAGCCCCACTTCCACTACTACAGGCATTGTCTTATTCTCACCTTTCAAAAAAAATATTAGAACTTCAAATTACTGAAATTAAAGTTTCTGAATAGCCTCATTTCCATTTGCATTTATACTTCTCTCAACCTTTAAAAGCAAGCAAAAATAGTAAACATTTACAAAACAGTTATCAATCACAAACTATGCTCAGAACACTGAAGTTGAGGAGATATAAACTTGTAATAAGTCAAGGTCCCTGCCCTCTTGGAGATTATATTCTAAGGGAATGTCTCTAAGATAGATATTCATGATACCCAGTATTACAAAAGAGAGGCACAAAAGATTGAGAGGAGGAGGATTTTGCCCCAGAGTCTGCATTTAGTTGAGATCAAGGAAAGCTTCTCTCAGGCTGAGGCATTGAGTTTAAAGGCTATGGTAGGAAGAAAAAACTCTTGGAGCACCTGATGAAGAAATCCAAGTTTGAAACTTTCCTCTTCCCCCAAAAAAGGGAAACCTGTTCTTACAAACACTTTGATAAATAGTTCCCTCCTCCCACCTTCTCAACAATGCAAGGAGCCAGGAATGAGTAACCAGCAGAGCTTTTTGAGGAGGTCCCAAAAGAAACCAGGACGTAAGAAATTCAGGAGAAGCGACTCATGTACCTCATTCTAAACCTCCTTGGCTGCCCTGTGACCAAAAGCCACGATTCTTCTCGCCCCACCCAACTTCCCCTATCGCATCCCCCCATTGTAGGAATTAAAAGATTCAGTTGTAAAAAACAAAGCAAAAACAAAAACAAGCAAAAAAAGATTCAGTTGTAATAGTAGAATTGTAACACCTCAGGGGCCAGAAGTGCATTTCTATTAAAGATATTTACATTCCACTGAGAAGAAGAGTTTGGGTGAGGGTGAGCCAAGCCAAGGCAAAGAAAGAAACTGTTCGTACAGTCATAGGACCCTGAACAGGGCTTAGAATGCCTGTCTGTAGTCCACCCCACTCCTCCAATTTGGAAAAAAAAAACAAACAAACAAACAAACAAAAAAAAAAAACCTGAGGTGGGGGACAGAATGAATTCACTTGCCTAAAGGTATGCAGGGAGGGAGTAGCATGGCCAGGATTAATCTAGACTTTCTTAAATTACAAAGTCACTGTTCTTTCTATTGCAGACTATCTCAGATGCTCAGTGGAAGAGTGGGAGGTCAAAAGTTATCTATCACTACTTCAAGATTAGATTCCTTTGAAAATCAGGGGGCATGAAGGGGGCTGGGCAGGGGGAAAAGTGAGTTTCCTTACAAAGTAAAGTGGTTCTGGATGCATCTGCTTCCTAAGGACTCCAGAACCCAGGCAGTAAGGGAGCCTGTGCTGGTCCTTCAGCCCCGAGGAAGTAAGCGGAGCCGAGCCAGCGCCCACTCCTCCGGCAGCCCTAGGGAGACGCGCGGTCCGGAGCCCAGGGTCTGCCTCCAAGAGGCAGTACAAGTTCTCGAGACTCAGAGCGAGCGCTGGGTGCACCACGAACAGGAGACCCCTAATTCCCAGGGTTGGTGGGGGGGTCCCCGGGATCCGAAAGTGGTTTTCCTACCTCCGTTCCCGACTTCCAGGAGCCCCAGCTGTTCTAGAGCCTTTACGAAAGCCACGATGATGACCAACACCACGATCATCTCCAGCCCTTCCAAGTTCATGCTGGAAACTCACTCATTTACTTGGATACATGTCGCCTTCCCCCCCCCCTCCTTCCCCCTTCCCTGTTCTCCTCCAGTCCCCTAGCCAGGACCCTGTGACTGGGGATTGCGATGTCTGCCCGTCCGAGACAACGCCGACCCGGTTCCAAACATGGCACGCCTTAATATTCCCTCCCTACCCCTCACTGTCCCTGACCTCCCGAGAGCTGACAGCTGGCATGGAACCGGGGACTTCCTATCCTCCACTGCCCGGGACATCCCCAGAGCAGACAGGCGGGGGAATCTCAGTCGCACTGTGCATCCTGTCTTCAACCCTCTTAGCTTCCAAATACGCTTTGCCTCTTCTGTCACTAAGGCAACGGGACCCCCCGGGACGCCTCTTCAATGCAAATTCAAACCAATCCCCTCAGCTAGCTTTCGGGATAGCCCCAGAATAGTCACTTAGTGGATAGTTTTTGACAGCCACAGGGTTACTTTGAGGAGCCTGGTCTTGCGAGATTCGCAGAGACTAGAGAGATGTAAACCATCGCACCTTGCTGGAATGGGATCTAGGCAGGTAAGAAATGGGGGTGGGGTGAATGGAGGGCTTTAAAGGCTTTAAACCTGGTTAAGATCATAGAGCTCATTTATCCAACTCTAAGTTATTTTTTTATTACAGATGGATAACTGAGGCCCAAGAAAGGAAAGAACATAGACTAATGATTGGAACTCAGGTCCTTTGATTTAGTCATTCAATCAAAAGCATTTATTAGGCGTTAAATCTGTTCCAGGCACTGTGTTAAAGATTGCCTCCACTCTCTCTAGGAATTTTCGGCAAGGCCATATTTGGCTTCTTCCTAGAGTTACTTTCCTTGAGTGAGCTACTCTTTCCTAGGAGATGGGGTAACCTAGCTGAACGCCACAATGTTTCAGAGAACAGCATCAGACTAAGTCCCTTCAAGCTTGGCCAATAGCTAACAGGTGACTTTGGGCAAGTCCCCTATTGAGGCTTAAGTTTCCTTTTCAATAAAATGAATGGTTTAGTTTTCATGATCCTGAAGGTTCATTTCAACTGGAAAGTTCTAGGATTTTGTGATTCTATGATATGGAAACATACAAACATATACTTAAACAATTTTTGAAAGTTCTTATATTGAACAGAAACCTGCCTCCTTCCAACTTTTTTTTTCTTTTCACTTTTTTAAACAATTAGGGTTAAGTGACTTGCTCAGAGCTACAAAGCAAATAAGTATCTCAGACTGGATCTGAAATCAGGTCCTCCTGACTCCAGGGCAGGTGCTCTACTACTGTACCACCCAGTTGCTCCCTGACTTTCAACCATTACTCAAAATTTTGCCCTTGAGCCAAGAAGTTCATCTTCAACTGCAAAAGACTTAACCATTGAGCTCAATCCTATGGTTTTATGGATGGACAAACTGAGGCACAGAAACATGAACTGACTTGTGCCCAAGGTCATTAAGATAAATAGAGGCCCAAGGTCTCTTGGCTGGACACATTTCCACTAATTCTATTTATTCTTCTAATAGAGCCTCTCATTAAAAAACACCTCAATTAGCTAATTCGTCACCTTATTAATAATAGCTACTGGAATAAACATTCTGAGGGAGCAGTGAGAGTTCTCATTAGCCTGCCTTCTTGCTCCACATACCTGTTTCAAAAAAACTTAGAAACTACAAGTCCCCAGGGCAGAATGTGCCCATTCCCCTGTTCTCCCAAACCTAAGCATTGTATCCAACTGCTAATGTGGGTTAAGTGCAAAGGCAATTTATTATGAGGCCAGTGTTCAGAATCATTTATTTCAGATTAGAGAGGTGCAAACTACAGGTGCCTGCCTATGGAGTCTGAAGAGAGGAAAATGGGAGTAAGGGCAGTAGGTGGAGTCAAGAAGAGCCACAAAGCAGATCCAGAGTTGCATTTCTGTTGCTTAGTCAGTTAATAGATGTTTACTGAGATCTCACTGTGTGCATGCTACTATGTTAAGAACCAAAGGGATATAAGGCATACATACCTCTTCTGTTCCTCTACTATCTTATGATCTTGCTGGGAAGCCTAGATTGACCCTTGGGAGAAGATAACTATTGATACAAATGTAAAGTGCTAGTAATAATAATAATAATAATAATTATGTTGACAAATGCAAAGTGCTTGATATAATAATAAATTGACACAAAAGCAAAGTTCCAGATATGATGATGATGATGATGATCAGAGATAATGTGGCACCAATGGAAGAAAGTTTTGGATTTAGAATCAGGGGACCTGGATTCAAATTATGGCTCTCCCCTTACTACCTAAGGATGTCAATAGGAATTCACAACTTCATGAAACTTATGGGGTTTATTGCAAGAGAAATGAACATGCATATAGAACCCAAAAAGTTCACAATCCATACAGAAGTTTGCACATTTATAATAGCAGGATAAAGAAAGAAAGAAGGAAGGAAGGGGCACCAGAAATCTCCACTTAAAGGGACATAGGATGGAAGGGGAAAAAGTGCAGGAAAGGTGGGACAAGGATAAAATCTCCCAAAGGGGTGGAGGAAGGCCATGGCAACAACCTCACTTCTTTTCTCTTGGGAACTGCTAGACCATGAAGATAGGATGCTCTGCTACTCTACACAGGGCTCAGCTGCACAAGCTAAGAAACTGCTACTAAAGGGCCACAACACATACAAAAGTATATACGGTCGTTTCAAGAGAAGACATGCTAATTATTGCTGTGTTTTTGTATGCATTTATGTACAGCAATCTGAAGAAAGAAGATAAGGGGGAAAGGGCTTATGTAGGAAGTGAGATCTAAGTTATGATTTAAAGGAGGCTAAGAATTCTGAAGATGGTGCTAAAAAACAAGGCCATTCTAGGCACATAGCAATACCTATAGAAGGGTACTAAGAAGGGAAATGGAATAGTGTATCCTGGGAGTAGCAAACAACACATTATGTCAGTTCAGAGTGGGCTTTTTCCTTGACAATCCAGGGCTTTCTACCCTAGGTCCAGTGATTGGGGAAAACATGGCAACCCAAAAAGACAAGTCCAAGGGACTTCTTGACATTCCTCAGCACCAGAGTTGCTGGTTTGGGTTGGGACAGACCTTTAATGTGATAGGAATTAACTGAAACTCTAGGCATAGATAGGATTTGGAGAGAACCAGAAAACTTCTAGAATTGGACAACTGGTCTTAAAGCCTTTGGGGGAATTAGCCCTGTTTAGTGTGTCCACCCTTCCCCATTTTCATGAGTACTAGATGCTGCTAAAATTAGAAAGGATAATTTTTAAGCTTCCTATAATATTAGAGGGAAATCCAAACAAACATCTTCTTCAGCTAGTCACAGAGTTGGAAGCTTCCTCTTTCTGCTGAGTTGCCAACTTGCCTTGAAGTTTCACACAGGAGAGGCATAGGGAGAAGGCAGAGGACATTACAGAAATTAAGTGTGGGTGAGGAATCAGTGGGAGCCCTTCCTAACCACAGTTTATTAAGCAAAATATAAAATATGGCACTGTCAGAAGGACAGAACAAGCATGTCACATCTGGAAAGCACCTTTGGAATCACAGAATGTTAGATCATCAAGTCATAACTCCTTATTTTATGTGAAAAAAGCGGAATTCCACAGTTGAAGTGACTCGATCAAGATCCCATTGTTAGTAAATGACTAAGCGGATTCAATCCCGAATTTTCTAGTCTCATACAACTAATTTTATTTATTTATTTATTTATTTTTAAAAAATGTTTTTATCTAGGTTTTATTTTTTTGCCTTTATATTCCTGCTCCATGACTAACACTACCACCACCACCATGACCAGCATCACCACTACCAACACTGAAACCACCTTTATAACAAAGAAATGTTTAAGCAAAACAACTCAGAACATAGGCCATGTCTGAAAACATTTGCCTTACTCCACGTAGATAGTCCATCCCCTCTCTGTGTGGACTTTGCTACCCTAACTCAGCTGTCTTCTTACCCAAGAAAATCCATCCACCATACCATCCTCTTCCCCTATGGATGAGTTAATTTCTGGAGCCTCCATTTTAGGGTTAAATCAAGGTTGGTTGTGCTTCAAAAATAGTCATTCCAACTATATTTTATCCTGTATGCCCACCATGCCATGAAGAACAGTTTCTTTTGAGGGCACCACCTTTTTTTTCTAGTCACTCACTTTTATAAAGTTGGAGTTACTTGGATCTTTCACATATTTCACCCCTCATATTCAATCAGTTACCAAAATCATCAATTCTCCCTCCATAGAATTTCTCATATCCACCCCTTTTATCCACCTACATGGCTAACCCCCTCATTCAGGCCTTACCACCTCTGTAACAGAGGTGCAATAGGAAATATTGGATTTCAATATTGGATTAGAAATATTGAATTGCAATAGGAAAAGTGCAATAACCACCAATTTCCCTCTTTCCAATCTACTCATAGACAACAAATTGATATTACAAAAATACAGATAGGACCAAGGAAGTAAGGACTTCCTTACCCAAAAATATTCAGTGAATACCTCTTGCCTTTAGAATAAAATATAAACTTCTTAGTAATACATTTAAAGTACATCAGTCTTTGCTCTCACCTATCTTTTCAGTTGAATCTGATAGTATCCCTCTGAATGCAGTCTGACCCCAAATGGTTTTCTTGCTATTTCCAGGATACTCCATTCCATTTCCCATCTTAGTACCCTTCTATAGGTATTGCTATGTGTCTAGCATGTCCTTGTTCTTTAGCTCCATCTTCAGAATTCTGAGCTTCCTTTAAATCATAGCTTAGATCTCACTTCCTACATAAGCCCTTTCCCCCTTATCTTTTTTCTTCAGACTGCTATACATAAATGCATACAAAAACACAGCAATAATTAGTATTTCTTTTCTTGAAACTACTGTATATACTTTTGTATGTGTTGTAGCCCTTTAGTAGAAGTAAGCTTCTTGAAGACAAAGAGCTGTTGTTTTTGTTTTTGTGTATGTGTATGTGTGTATGTGTGTAGAGATTTGATTCCCCTTCTCCCAACTAGTACATATACTATATATATATATATATATAATATGCATATTATATATAGTATAATACTATATGTGATATAATTGATGAGATACTCATATTCTGTTGAAGTATATAGTTGTCTATATCCTGTCATCCATTTAAAAAGTGTGAAAAAATTCTCTGACTAAATGAGAAGGGGAGCTGGCCATTGGCTGAGTAAAGATGGGTTATATGCTAAATGGTCTTACAACCCAGAGAGACAGAGAGAGACAGAGAGACAGAGAGACAGGGAGAGAGAGAGAAAGAGACAGAGAGAGAGAGACAGAGAGAGAGAGAGAGAAAGAGAGAGACAGAGAAAGAGAGACAGAGAGAGAGAGAAAGAGGGAGAGAGAAAGAGAGAGAGAAAGAAAGAGGTATGAAGAGAGAGAGAGAGGAAGAGGGAGAGAGAGAGAAAGAGAGAGAGGGGGGAGAGGGAGAGACAGAGAGAGAGATGGAGAGAGGGGGGGAGGAGAAAGAGAGAGAGGAAGAGAGAGAGATGAAGAGAGAGAGAGATGAAAAAAAAGAGAGAGAGAGATGGAGAGGGAGAGAGAGAGAGAGAAAGGTAAATAGATATACAGGTGCATGGATGGATAGATTAGATGAATTAGATAGAGATGGATAGATAGATTATATAAGTAGACAGAGGGATAGATGAGAGAGATTAGATAAGTGAATCAGATAGGTAGGTAGGAAAATGGATAGATGGATAAGATAGATAGTGGATAGAAAGATAAAGATAGAACATTTATTAAGCATTTACTACATGCCAAGCACTGTTTTAAACACTCAAAACACAAATACAATAATCTTTTTTTAAAAAGAAATTTTACCTTCAAAAACTACAATATGAAGGAATAAGGTAGAACAGTGTTGCCAGGAGTGTAAAGAAGAGCATAGATGCCTGAGGTGCTTCATAGAATGGTATTCCTAGGCAGAAACTCACCATTTTGAGGAAGGTGCTGGTGCAGTTAGAACACTACATTGAGTCCAAAGGACAAGGTATTGTGTTAATTGCTATGCAGGTTGTGCAAGTAGCTTCACCCCTCTGGGTCTTAGTTTACCCACTTGCAAAATGGGGAGAGGTCTGTGAATAGGTGAGATGAGATGGACCCTTCCAGTTCTGACATTTTGTGATTTTATGATTGACAGTGATGTCAGTATTTCCTAATGGAATGGTTCTTTGGGATCCTCTGTATCCTAGTGAAACGATTCTCCCATCTGATTTACACACAGAACATACTAAAATCAAAACCCAGGGAGACCAAAAGGGACAGTGGGTCTGTGGGTGACTGGCTCAGTGGGTGGATCTTCACTTTCCCAGGCCATGGACTGTTCCCCTAATGTCAATCAATTCTTTTCCCTCTTAGGATACCCAAAGTGGGTCAGACTAAAAATGTGGCTGCTGCACCCTGACCTTCCCACTTGCCACATATCCCCCCACTAATCAGCAGTTGCACATACCCCAGCCCCCCAAGAAGGGACTTGTTCTATGTGAATTAATGGGCCCATGCATGGCTAGTTTGCATCAGCTGCAGCAGTCTGCCATGTCCACTGCCTGCTCTCTGAGTGTAGTCTGTTTGCCAAGATCAGATTGATTGGCAGGAGCCAAAATAGGCCTCCTTTTCTCACTCTCTTTCATTTCTCGGAGCTCTGAGATGATTAAGAAACCAAGCAGATGGGAAGTCTCCTAAGGCCTGGCTTTCCTGAAATATCCGGGAATGAGCTCCTGTCTGGAAGGCCTCAGCTGGTCATGCTGTTTCATAGAAACCATGTTTATATAAAACCCCAACCCTCCACCCGTTGGTTGATGTTTTCCTCACTGTGATTTACAAGGATGGCATTATCCAGTTTGCAGACATCAGTTGGAGGAAAGGAGAGGCTGATTCAGAGCAGTTTGATCCTGGGCTGCTCTGAAGAATCAAAGCTGAGAACCAGGGTCCTATGGATGGGAAGGCAGCACTTGGCTAATGTGATTTAGGGGGTTTTCTGCTTCCCTCACAAGAACCACTCGCCTCTCTCTTTTCCCCACCATTGGCCTGAAGTTTTCCCCATTACCATTGCTCCCAAAGGGCTACCAAGAGATGTGAATTGGGAAACTGGTTCATGCCAGTTTGACCAATGAAAAATGAGGGACCAGGGCACAGAGCAAGTTTTGGTTGGTGTTGAGAGAAGAGATGACCTGGGAAGAAAATTCCCTTATATGTCATTCCTGGCAGGGAGGGAGTCCAATCATTGATTATCCATGTAAGGCCACTGAGAGACAAAAGGAAACTGGTAGGGATGAGGCATGAAAAGTTATGTCCTCTATCCCTTTCCTCACATCACAAATACACAAGCAGACATCCAGTCCAATCCTTCTATTTTATTATTTTTTTTGCTGAGGCAATTGGGGTTAAGTGACTTGCCCACGGTCACACAGCTAGGAAGTGTTGAGTGTCTGATTCCAGATTTGAACTCTCTTCTTCCTGATTTCAGGCTGGTGCTCTACCCACTAAGCCTCCTAGCCTTTTATTTTATAGATGAGCAGTTCCATGAGTAGTAAATAGCAAAGGTCCAATTTGAACTTGAATTCTTTGATTCTAGAGTGAGAGGTTGATGTGGAAACCACAGTCCCATGGGGGCACCGTCCCTAACTAGGATGATGAGGGGCACAGAGAGTCTCCTTCTGGGTCCCTGCCAGAGAAGGCTCAGACAAAATACATCATTCTTAGCAAAGCAATTAAGCCATCCCTTGGCACAGTACAACTCCCTCCCTGACTCAGGAACACAGAGAACCTGACCCTCTGTGAATCCTTAAGACCATTTCAAAAGCCCCAAACCTCCCTACTACCATCGCCCCCAGGAGAGGTCATGTTCCTTAGGGGAGAAGGGAATAAACATTTCCATAGTGCCTACTATGTGCCAGGTACTGAGTTATATCTCATTAGATTTTCACAATAACCTTGGGAGGGAGGTGCTGTTATTTCCCCCATTTTATAGTTAAAGAGACAGACAGATAAGTGACTTATCCAGGATTATATGACGAGTCAGGGTCTAAGTACTGACTCCAGGCCCCTCACTCAGTCCCTTGAATCACCTAGCTATCTCTAATGCCATAAGCCCATTTTACATGTGGAGCCATGGAGGAGCTGAGAATTGTAGTCACTGAACTTGGCTTTGATTTCTTAGGGTTTCTGGGGTGCTGTTGGTCCTGCTGAGCAAAGTCTGGTATTTTCCTGGCCCTGTAAATGTAATTACATGGCATGTTGTCGTCGTCAGCCAGTTCGATCATGTTATTCTTTGTGACCCCATTTCAGGTGTTCTTAGCAGAGATGCTGGAGTTGTTGGCCATTTCCTTTTCCAGCTCATTTTATAGAGGAAAAAATGGATTCAAACAGAGTTAAACTCAGGAAGATGAGTCTTCCTGACTCCAGACCTCTCAAGCTCTATCCACTAGCTAGCCAGTTACATGGAATAATGATAAAGATCATTATGTGGCACAGTTGGTTTTATGTTTCTGTGGCTGCTGACCACGACTATGCCTTTGTGAAATACACTGGCTAAATTTTAGAGACATGGAAAGTAGCTATATGGATACATATTAATAGTGTGATGCTCTCCTTTGTCCCAAGATGTGGGAAGCAGCCTGGAAGACCAGGTGGTTTGGAATTAGAGGACCTGGGCTTAAATTCTGGCTTTGTGACTTTGGGAAAATTATAAGTACTTAAGTATCTGACTTCTGAGCTTTCTGCTGTAAAAAGATGACTCCCAAGGTCCTTGCCAGTTCTGACTGGATGATCCTACATACACATTGCCTTTCCCTTCTCTTGCTATCATTGTATAGATTTTCCCCTCTCCTTACTAAAATCCTATCCATCTTTCAAATTTCCAGTCTGAAACATTTGCAGGAAGTTTCTGCAACCAATCTAAGCCACAATGATGTCTCCATCCTGTGTGCTTATTTGCATAGCTGGGCTGTAAGTTCTTAAAAAAAAGTAGGGGGTTTTCTTCTTTGTATATCCTCATAGCACCCAGCATGATGCCTTTTATATTGCAAATGCTCAATGATCATTTTTTGAATGAATAATTCTCTTTAGGTGGGATCAATACTGGAAGAAAGATATTAGAGACTTATTATGTCATCCAACCCATCATCATAAGAATGGGGATTTCCATTTTTAAAAGAATAGTATATAATCCAATTTAGCTAAACGTGGAATTTCTGAACTAAGGATAATTTTTTTTTATTAGTAAGGAGGTTTCCCAGTGCTTTTTACTTGACAAAAGGCAACTGAGTATTGTTATTGCTTAGTCATTTTCACTTATTTTTCAGGGGTATTTGACTTCATAACTCCATTTTGGAGTTTTTATGGCACAGATACTGTAGCGGGTTTGCCATTTCCTTCTTCATCTCATTTTACAGATGAGAAAACTGAGGCAGAGTTAAGTGACTTACCAAGGTTCACACAGATATGGAGTGAGGCTAGAGTTGAATTAAGGAAGATGAGGCCCAATTGCAGGCCTGGTACTATATCCACTCTGACATCTAGAGGTTTCATAATGTCTATGACTTTGTTAGGTTGTTGCTTAAAAAGTAGTAATATATACCTTATAGGTTTGTTGTGAAGCTTCTTTTTCAGAGGGACTCATACCTATTTACTCTCTTCCTCCCAATTTATAAAGTCTCTAATCATTCCTCTATATATGTCAGATTCCTAATATCATATTGTTTTCTTTTAATTAATTGTTCTTATTTGATTATTTTAAATGTATAAAAGTCTGTCCCTCCTTATATTCGGGGTGCTAGAAAAGTCTGGTCTTGTTTTGGGGGACAATTGCCATGCATTAATTTAATAAATTAATAAAATACATGCAATTAATTAATCAATATGCTCAGAAGATTGGACACTTGATTCATCAGTTCTTTCATTTTTTACACATTATAAAACTTTGTACCTATTCCAGCATATAGTAGGTGCTTAATGAATGCATGTTACTTTTGCTCCTGCTCTTCTGTCTCTGGGTGGTATAAGAATTATAAACACAATAATATATAGTCTTGAAGAATAAATAGCCTATAATTACAACACAAACTTCCTTTGCTGCCCAGACTTCATGCAGTAGCATAGGGCATTATAGGGGAACTTATGTTGGCCACTGGAAAGGAATCAAGGAATGGGGCCTTTAGAAATTGAGACGACAACTCTGAGGTACCACTTTACACTTCTCAGATTGGCTGAGATGACAGGAAAAAGATAATGATAAATATTGGAGGAGATATGGGAAAATCGGGACATTAATACATTGTTGGTGGAGTTGTGAACTGATCCAACCATTCTGGAGAGCAATTTGGAACTATAAACTATACTTAAAGGGCTATCATACTGTGTATACCCTTTGACCCAGCAGTGTTTCTACTGGGCCTATATCCCAAAGAGATCTTAAAGGAAGGAAAGGAACCCACATGTGCAAAAATGTTTGTGGCAGCCCTTTTTGTAGTGGCTAGAAACTGGAAACTGAGTGGATGTCCATCAATTGGAAAATGGCTGAATAAATTATGGTATATGAATGTCATGAAATATTATTGTTCTGTAAGAAACAACCAGCAAGCAGGATGATTTCAGAGAGGCCTGGAGAGACTTCCATGAACTGATGCTTAGTGAAATGAGCAGAACCAGGAGATCATTGTACATGGAAACAAGATTACATGATGATTAACTGTTTTATACTTGGATCTTTTCAACAATGAGGTGATTCAGGCCAATTCAAATAGATTTTTGATGGAGAGAGCCATCTGCCTGCAGAGAGAGGACCTTGGGGACTGAATGTGGATCACAACATACATAGCATTTTCACCTTTTTTGTTATTTATTTGCTTGTGTTTTCTTTTTCATTTTTCCCCTTTTGATCCAATTTTTTTCTTGTGCAGCATGATAAATGTGGAAATATATTTAGAAGAATTGCACATGTTTAATCTACAACGGATTACTTACTGTCTAGGGAAGGGTGAAGGTGGTTAGAGAAGGGAAAAATTTGAAATACAAATTTTGCAAGGGTGAATATTGAAAACTATCTTTGCATGTATTTTGAAAAAAAATAAAAGCTATTATTATATAAAAAAGAAACTCGGGCATTTTAGGACTTTTGATATTAAATTGACACACCGAATGGGGTCCAGATAGAACAAATATTCCTCTTTACTGAAAATCAGGAGTATCCAGAGTATTTTGGACTATTAGATATATACTTTCCTCACCTTTTTTGCTTCATGTCAAAAAGGATCCTGGGGGAAGTGAAATGATTTATAGGCAGAAACATTTTACTAACTTGATTTGGAGAAAATAAAATACCTCAGACACTAGCTTTGAGGCTCTGAGCAAGTCACTTAACTCTGTTTGCCTCAGTTTCTTTTTAAAAATTTCTTTTTATTTTAATTTTTTTTGTTTGCCTCAGTTTCAACTGTAAAATGAGCTGGAAAGAAATAGCAAACCATGCCAGTATTTTTGCCAAGAACACCCCACATGGGGTCACCACAAAGAGTTGGACACAACAATAAAAATGCTTTGTTTGAAAAGATTGGGAAGGAAAGGAATTTGCCCAAGAGCCTGCAGCTACTTAATAGCAGAGCTGGGACTTAGGGTCACAAGACCACAGATTTAAAGCTAAAAGAATGACCTTGGAGTCCATCTCATCCAGTTAACCAGAGGCCAATTTGAATCCAGTCCCTTTGACTCCAGGGCCAGTGTTTTCCCTCTCCCTGAAGACAGAATGAAGAACTATCATTTTGAAATCCATTCCTTGGGGTTGAATACCACCTTTCCAAGATCAGAATCTAAGAGAGAATGTCTAACCTAAGCTGAGGAATCCATCTACTCATTCAGATGCCTGAGGACATATGGGTCTGCATGAGCTTGTAGGACTGCAGTTGTGAATGGGTCCAGATGATCTCCAAAGTCTGTTGTAGCTCTGAAATCCACAAATCTCCCATTGTTTTGCAGGTATTTACATAGTGGCCACAAGGGTGGTAGGTGGATGATCATAGATAAGGCTGTGTATGGTTGTCTAAAATTGAACATCTCCTCTTCCACATCCCGGCTACCTCTCCTTTTTATTCGAAGGGAATGGATGTTCTGTTCTTGGTGTGGGGCTTTATCCATGAAAGTAAAAATGAAGAACATTGTGAAGATGCAGAGGAATCAAGCTTTGGGGATTTGGGAAACTCTCTGATTTTCAGAGACCCTTCCCTCAGAGGATTCTTAGGGAAAGAACATTGATAAAATCCTAGCAGAAGTCAAGGCCAAAGGCCTTTTAAGTCTTCCCTCAGATGCTCTATTAAAACCTGAACTACCCAGGATGCTGGGAGGGTTGGAACATCTTGCAGTTCTGGAACTGGAGCTGGACCCCCGCCATCCTTGTGACCCCTGCCACAGCTCTCTGTTCTGCTTCCCAGATCTCTGCCCTATTTGGCTTTGAAGTTGGCTTCTGTTTGCTTAATTGCACCGAGGCTCATCCTGCTTTCTGCCTGAAACCCACTTGGATCAAGCCCTTTTCAGCTCCCGTTTGCATAATGATTCTGGTCTGTCTGACCCTGTCTGGCCCTGGCCCTTACCTCTGCCCACATGGTTAACCTTATTCCTCTCTTATTTCCTTCGCACCTGTGCCCTGGCTCGTCTCCTCATCCCCAGCGGGGGAAGTTCAATCAGTCATCCCGCTTTGCTTCTTCAGAGGCATTCCTTGCCCCCACTTCTGGCAGGGCTGCAATCATTGTCCCTGCCATCCAGGCTCAAACCTTGGCATCTCCTTTGACTCCACCCCATTTCCTGACATCCATTCAATCATCAATTCCTCAGCTCCAAGCCAGGGAGCCTCTGCTGGTCGCATAAACATTAACCGAGGCAAATGGGTCTGTTCATTGTTAGCGGGACATGCCATGCTTGTCTACCTCTGAGGTTTTGCTCATGCTATTATCCTTTTCTGGAACATCCAATTATTCCCCCCTCCTTTTCCACTCTTCTAAGCCCTGTCTTTTCAGCAAGATCAAAGTCAAAGCCCACTTCCTTCATGAAGCCTTCCCTGACACACTAGTTATAGGACTTGGAACTGAGAGGGACCTCAGAGGCTGCCTAATCCAAGTGGCCCATTTTACAGAGGAGGGAACTGAGACCCAGGGAATTTAAATGGTTGCCCAAGCTCACACAGGTGGTAAAATCTGAACCCAGGTCTTCTGACTTCAGAATCAATGTTCTTCCCATTGTACCATGTATGGTTCCCTTGTTGGGGTTCCAATAGCACTAAGAATCCATATCTCTCACTTCTCTGCTCCTTAGGATTTCCTGCCATGGAGTGTCTTTTCATGCATGTGTTCTGTCTCCTCAACTAAATGTTAAATTGTTAGGAGTTCAAATGGTGCTATACCACATTTAGAATAAGAGGACTTGGGTTCAAATCTCACCACTGCTACTTATTAGCTGGGTGACCTTGGGAATGTTATTTTACCTTCTTTGTTCTTAGTTTCATCATCTGTAAAATACTGGGATTGACTTAATGACCTATAAGACCTTTTCTGCCTTCAAAGGGATGATCTCATGTTCCAACCAGAACTGGGATCCCACCTTATTCTTCATTGCATATTTCTCCAAAGCCTGGTTCAGGACTCTATACATAGTCAGTACTCAATAAATGTTTATTAATGATGGTGAGAATGATGATGTATGCGAGGCTTGTGTGATTATGAATGATTATTGGATGGTGCTTTTTAGGTTATCTATATGACTGTGTAATTATGAATGGTCACACATGGAGTCTTATATACCATTACATATATATACAATGTGTGTCTGTACATCCAAGCCAATGTTATACAAACCTCTGAGTTTCCCCTCTTAAGAGAAAAAACATACCAGAATTGAGGATCTTGTGATCAATGATCACATTCTTTATACATAGAGGAAGCAAAATAGAAAACACATGATATTTTCCTCAAATTTACTGCTAGAAATGGGCAGGAAAGAAAACAGAAACAAAACGTGGCCATGGGGGTGATGCAGCTGGTGGGATGCTACTATGAGTTGGAAGGTGGACTTTGGCATGGCCACATGCCAGAGCAGAGCATGGAGCAGGAGCATAGTTTACTCCAGAGCCCACCCCTCTTCAGGAGGTTGTCCTGAAGCATTGTTCTCAATTCCTCTTACACAGACCCAAGACATCAAGGACCAACCTGAATCAAGCAGCCAGAGTAATTGTCTTTTGACAATTCACCTCCCTGAGTCCTGGGAGCGGGGCAGGATGCCAGGCTCAGAATAGCCCATCCAAGAGGAAACCCCATGCAACAAAATCCAGGTCCTGCTCCCTCCAGAGCATAGCAGTCCCTCTGGTCACTGAAGTCCTGAAGATGGGAAGCCTCAGAACCAACTTGTCTGAGGATGCCCATGAGTACCCTTTTCCACTTTTGTCCAGCATACCCTCCCTTCCACTTATTTATAGGAAAATCCCTGTTAGGTCAAGAGAAATTCAAACACTGACATCACCCCCCGAACATGTGGACCATTCACAGTGAATGATGGGTGTCTTACTGTGGCTGCTTTTGCTCCCAAACTGCAAAGTTCATCAGATCACTCACTCTGTCCTCACTTACCTAGAAGAAAGAACACAGGTGGACATTATGGACATTGGCCCTCCCAGGTCCCCACTCAAGGAAGGACTTCCCCCAGCAGGGCTCGTGGAATTTCTCATTTCACAATGAGAAACCAAAGGAAATCCTCAAAATTACAGGCAAAGGTAAGCCTGGAATACTTCTGCTTGGTGTGGATGGATAAAATTGAAAGTCTGTTCAGTGAGCTGAGGGATTCTTCCAGAAGCCAATGGGCCTGGTCTCAAGGGGGCACTTGGAAAAGGGCACCCACTCCCTTCCTCCTTCCCCACCCTTTTCCAGCTCCCTGGTCAATGACCATGAGATTGATTTAGGGTTCCCACGACATTTTCTTGTTTTTTAAAATAAAGAGCCATATGATGTCTGCAAACCAAAAGGAAGTAGCAGTATCTCTAAGAACACAATTTTTGTTACCATTAACAACGGGTCTTCCAAAGTTCCATTTCCTGCATATCTGAACAAGGCAGAAAAGTTCTTTTCTCATTCATGCCACATAGAGCTGACCTTTACCAGAGTGTTTCGCTCTCAAAATGTCAACAAGCAACAAGGCCCAAATCACTTCCTGGACCCTGGAGTTTAAGGCACTGACAGGGCAAGGAGTCAGAATCCTTGACTCCTGATTATCTCTCATTGGACATAGAAATGAGAGCACGAGCTTGCTGTTAAAATGAGAATTTAGGTTCTAGTGTTGGCAGCCAAACTACTCACAACTCACAAACTGTCACAAAGCTGTCACTCTTTAATTTTTTTTCATTTCAGTCTCAGTGGGCTTTAGTCAACATTTCAAACAGCTGCCACAACAGTTTGGGCACATTGCCCCCCAAGGGGAATAGCCTCAATGTCACATGAACTTTAAATCACAAACTTTAAGGCTCATACTTTGCCTGATACCCAAGTGTACCTGGGATTTTTTCCCACAAAATTGTCACCAGGTATTGATGCCAAAATTCAGATAATTTAAGCAAATACCTATCAAAAGAGGTGATATTTTTGGAGCAGCATTTAAAGTAAGCAAATTGTAAGATATAATTAGCTCTCTTCCATAGTAGCATGTTGCCCAAATCACCACCTCCCCCTCCCTCTTATAGATTAGAAAATTACTTTTGCATCCCCAATACCTGACATAGTGTGACTTGCAATTCACAAATGTTTGTGGAATGGGATTGATACAGCTATTCTCCATTTTCATACCTTCAGCCCTGATTCCTTGAAGCTCATGAGCTCAATGAGGAGCAAATTTCACAACTGTTTCTAGGGACCAAGAAAGGGAAAAAATGAGGAATGGAACACTTCATGACCAGTAACTTAACCTTTGGTCCCCTTAAGCCCAAGTCACCCTATAAAAGGAACTGCCCTCTCTGCCTGCTCAGTATGCTGGCCTTGAGATAGCCCATCTCTCCTGGCTGGAGCCAGGCTGATCAGGAAGCCAAAGTTACAGCATTCTGACCTTTCCATTTATTTTCTGAGGCTTTTGTCTCAAAATACAACAGCAATAACAAAATATAACAATGTTCCTCGTTCCATCCTTCTTGATACCTACTTATGGGATTCAATGCAAGTTCATTACTGAAGAATTCTCACCCCCAAATCTGAAGTTACTTGGAACCTCAAGGTATAATTGAGGGAATGCAGGAAGTTCTGGAAATCAAGGAGACCAGAGAGTTAAGGAGATCAGTGTTCAAGCCTCTGCCAAATATTAGCTATATGATCATTAGTAAACCATTTAATCTTTGATTTCAGGTCACCCACAAAGAGTTAGCTACTAAATTATGGATAAGTTATTACCTCTGCATCAAGGGAAATTCAAGAACACTGAAATTATATTTCGAATCCAAGGAGGGAAGCAATCCTGGATTTCTTCAAATAGCTTCTGACTCATATTTTCCAAAGGCTATTTGGATTTCACGCAGATGGAAGGGACAGAAAGTTCTTATGAATATATACCTGAAATTAACCTCTTTGTTTTCTGAGTTACCCCATACTGTAGGATTGGAGGGAGGAGGGCCTAAAGATGGAATGGATCAATCAGTTCCCAATCTGATCCTTATTCATCCTTAACATATCATTGATCCTTTTTGTCATTCCTACCTTGCTTCCCTACTTTGGATTTTGTACCTACAGAGCTGACTAGAACTAGCTGAAATCTTTCCTGCTGTTGGCAGACTCCCCCTCTCCAACTTTTGATAATCAAGAACATCCTGTTTCTGTGTTCTAACAGTTTCTGGAAGGGATTGCCTCTTCCTCCCTCTCTACCTCCCAATTTCATATGAAACCCATAAATATCTGCAGACCAGCTTGGTAGGTATTGTGTAGAAGGATCCTGATGGACATGCCTTTTATTTTCTCTTCTTCTAAACTAAATTGCTCCTCAAGCTGATTTTATTCTCATTTGGACTTTCGAACTCTAGTCCACAAGCCTAACAAACATCATTTTATAAAGGTGGCAGCTGAAGCCTAAAGAAAAGAAATGGTTTGCTGAAGTTCATCTAAGTTATTACAGGCAGAAGTCTATTTTTTATTACAGACTTCTAGTCTCCTGACTCCCAATCCTTCCATTGAGTTCAGCTGGTTTTCTATTATACTGTGTTACTCTCCCTTCCATGGTACTTTAATTTTAAATCTTATCTCAGACTGTAAATGTGAGAAGTGCTATCTCCAAATAAAAGAAGATTGGGAGATTTTTTACAGGGGAGAGAGATATGGGACCTTCCCTGTATAAAATTATAACAGCTATGAGACTGTGTGAGATTAAGAAATTTGATTAAAGAGAAGCCCAAAGTTGATTTGGTATATTGGAGAGAATGCTGGCTTTGGAATCAAAAAACCTTTCTTAAATCTCAGTTCTGTTACTTACTATCTATGTGACCTTGGGAGGCAAGTATAACTTACAATTATATATGTAGTGATCATGAAGGGCCAGGCATTCCTTACCATTAATAAGGAGAAAATCCCATTAGCAATGGACTTTGAGACTAGGTACATAGACTGCTTTATGTCAACCGAGCCTATAGCATGGTTCAGACAGGTAATTTTTATCAGTGTAGGGAACTCCCCCTATGGATTCAATTAATTAATTAATAACTCATAGGCTTTTCTTGAAAAAGTTGCTTGCATCTCAGAGAGGATGAACAGATTGCTATGGTCACACAGTGAATATATATGAGAGACTGTATTTAAATTTAGGACTTCCTGACATTACCATACCACCATGACAGGTAATATTATTCTACTTTTTTTTTTAAATGGATTCTTTTTATTTTATTTTTTGCTGAGGCAATTGGAGTTAAGTGACTTATTCAAGGTTACACAGCCAGGAAGTGTTAAGTGTCTGAGGTCACATTTGAACTCAGATTCTCCTGACTTCAGGACTAATGCTCCACCCACTTCACCAACTAGCTGCCCCTATTATTCTATTTTTATGGAAGAAAAAACTGAAGTAGAATGATCTGCTTGTGGTCATCCAGTTAATAAATAGTTGAGATGGATTGTGAACTCCTGTCTAGTTCTTTTGTTTGTTTCCAGGCTACGTTATGCAATAATCCTTGCTATGTTTCTAAAATACTATTTTATCTTAATTGGGCCTTTATTTCCTTATCTGTAAAATGAGGGGCTTTTAAACTTTTTGTGTGTGTCACAGACTTTTCTGGGAGTCTGATGAAGATTATGGATCCCTTCTTAGAATGTTTTTCAATAATTGAAAGAAATGGTAAATTTCAGTTAAATTTTTACAAAATTTTTGTTCAATTCAGTTTTACAAAAATAAAGATGTATATTTTTCCTGTTCAGTTTCATAGCCCCCCACCTCTCCCCTCCAGAGCCTCTCCATGGATCCCCCTTCCTTCGAAGAGCCCCTGATCTAGTTTCTATTTTCCTTTCCAATGACCACCTTGGTTTTCCCCACCTGTAATTGTGCTGCAGCTAGGTTCTCCAGTCTGCTGCTGCCCTCTGCTGCTTTTAGCCAGCACGGCAGGCTCCCTCAGGGACAAGCAATGTATACACAACCCCACCATTGCCCACCTCCTCTGACCACTGGGGACCCTAAAGAGGGGAAAGCAGGAAGTGGGGAATGGGTTTTATCATTCTCAGAGAGTGTGAGCCGGTCGTACGTCATCTTCCCCCAGCCTGACAGCCTTTACAGCTGTGGGAATTCCAGAGCAGAGATGGAGAGAGGAAGTTTGCTCCAGTTTGTTCTTTGTTTCTCCCTAGACACTCATCCTAAGAATATCAGGATGCTCCATTTTTATTTGCAGTTTCCAAGTCTCATCTGCAACAAACTAATTTATCTGGGGATTGGAAAAGATAGTGGAAAAACAAAAAAAGGAAGAATGAATGAATGAAAAAGCATTTATTAAGCACTTACTAGGTACACAAAAGAATTAAGGTGGTAATCCTTGACCTCATGGCCTTTATATTATGACAGGCAGGAGAGTACACATAAAAGGAACTGGAAAGGAGAAGGTGCAAGGGTAAACCAGCTGAGGCAATATCTTAGGAAGTGATGTGGAATCTTTTTGTGAGCAAAATAAAGTGTCATAGGGACAGGATATAAGTTCCAGTGGGAGTGGGAGGATGGCAGGAGTGTGGGTAACATGGAGCCCTGATTCTAGGAATGATAAAGTAAAGAAGGAGATGAGGAAAGATGGGGATAAAAAGAAGGAGAAGAGGGAGAAAGGAGGGAGAAGGGAGGATGGCAGGAGGACAGGTAACATGGAGGCCTGATTCTATGAAAGATAAAGTAAAGAAGGAGATGAAGAAGGATGGGGATAAAAAAAAGAGGAGAAGGGAGGATGGCAGGAGGATAGGTAACATGGAGGCCTGATTCTAGGAAAGATAAAGAAAAGAAGGGGATGAGGAAGGATGGGGATAAAAAGGAGAAGAAGGAGAAAGGAGGGAGAAGGAAGGATAGCAGGAGGGCAGGTAACATGGAGGCCTGATTCTAGGAAAGATAAAGTAAAGAAGGAGATGAGGAAGGATGGGGATAAAAGAAGGAGGAGAAGGGAGGATGGCAGGAGGACAGGTAACATGGCCTGATTCTAGAAAAGATAAAGTAAAGAAGGAGATGAGGAAGGATGGGGATAAAAAAAGGAGAAGAAGGAGAAAGTAGGATGGCAGGAGGGCAGATAACATAGAGGCCTGATTCTAGGAATGATAAAGTAAAGAAGGAGATGAGGAAGGATGGGGATAAAAAGGAGAAGAAGGAGAAAGAAGGATGGCAGGAGGACAGGTAACATGGCCTGATTCTAGGAAAGATAAAGTAAAGAATGAGATGAGGAAGGATGGGGATAAAAAAAGGAGAAGAAGGAGAAAGTAGGATGGCAGGAGGGCAGGTAACATGGAGTCCTGATTCTAGGAAAGATAAAATAAAGAAGGAGATGAGGAAGGATGGGGATAAAAAGGAGAAGAAGGAGAAAGAAGGATGGCAGGAGGGCAGGTAACATGGAGGCCTGATTCTAGGAAAGATAAAGTAAAGAAGGAGATGAGGAAGGATGGGGATAAAAGAAGGAGGAGAAGGGAGGATGGCAGGAGGACAGGTAACATGGCCTGATTCTAGGAAAGATAAAGTAAAGAAGGAGATGAGGAAGGATGGGGATAAAAAAAAGGAGAAGAAGGAGAAAGTAGGATGGCAGGAGGGCAG